>JAHHZJ010003351.1:0-64297 GCA_021437245.1 Aegilops speltoides
AATACATCTGTGAATATATAGACAAACAGAGTGTCACTAGTATGCCTCTACTTGACTAGCTTGTTAATCAAAGATGGTTATGTTTCTTAACCATGAACAAGGAGTTGTTATTTGATTAACAAGGTCACATCATTAGTTGAATGATCTGATTGACATGACCCATTCCGTTAGCTTAGCACTCGATCGTTTAGTATGTTGCTACTGCTTCCTTCATGACTTATACATGTTCCTATGACTATGAGATTATGCAACTCCCGTTTACCGGAGGAACACTATGTGTGCTACCAAAGCGTCACAACGAATGGGTGATTATAAATGTGCTCTACAGGTGTCTCCTAAGGTACTTGTTGGGTTGGCCTATTTGAGATTAGGATTTGTCCTCCGAATGTCGGAGAGGTATCTCTGGGCCCTCTCGTAATGCACATCACTTAAGCCTTGCAAGCATTGCAACTAATGAGTTAGTTGCGAGATGATGTATTACGGACGAGTAAAGAGACTTGCCGTAGCGAGATTGAACTAGGCATTGGATACCGACGATCGAATCTCGGGCAAGTAACATACCGATGACAAAGGAACAACGTATGTTGTTATGCGGTCTGACCGATAAAGATCTTCGTAGAATATGTAGGAACCAATATGGGCATCCAGGTCCCGCTATTGGTTATTGACCGGAGACGTGTCTCGGTCATGTCTACATTGTTCTCGAACCGTAGGGTCCATGCACGCTTAAGGTTTCGATGTGATTATATTATGAGTTTATGAGTTTTGATGTACCGAAGGAGTTCGAGTCCCGGATGAGATCGGGGACATGACGAGGAGTCTCGAAATGGTCGAGACGTAAAGATCGATATATTGGACGACTATATTCGAGTTCGGAAAGGTTCGAGTCATTGGTATTTATCGGAGTACCGGAGAGTTACGGAATTCGCCGGGAGAAGTATTGGGCCTTATGGGCCATACGGGAAAGAGAGAGGGCTGCCCTAGGCAGGCCGCGCGCCTTGCCCTAGTCCGAATTGGACTAAGGGAGGGCAGCACCCCTCCTTCCTTCCTTCTCCTCCCTTTCCTAGTCTCCTACTCCTAATACATGGAAGGTCTCCTAGTTGGACTAGGAAAGGGGAATCCTACTCGGTGGGAGTAGGACTCCCAGTAGCGCCATAGTAGAGGGACGGCCTCCCTCCTCCACTCCTTTATATACGGGGCAGGGGCACCCCATGGACACACAAGTTGATCATTGAGATCGTTCCTTAGCCGTGTGCGGTGCCCCCTCCACGATATTACACCTCGGTCATATTGTAGCGGTGCTTAGGCGAAGCCTGCGGCGAGAGAACATCAAGATCGTCCACCACGCCGTCGTCCGACGGAACTCCTCCAGCGCCTCTGCTGGATCGGAGATCGGGTGCGTCATCGAGCTGTACGCGTGTCAAGAACTCGGAGGTGCGGAGTAACTGTGCTTGGATCGGTTGGACCGGGAGGACGTCGACTACTTCCTCTACGTTGCGTCAACGCTTCGCTTCGGTCTCGAGTGTACGTAGACAACACTCTCCCTCTCGTTGCTATGCATCACCATGATCTTGCGTGTGCGTAGGAATTTTTGAAATTACTCGTTCCCCAACAGTGGCATCCGAGCCTAGGTTTTATGGTTTGATGTTATATGCATGAGTAGAACACAAGTGAGTTGTGGGCGATATAAGTCATCTTGCTTACCAGCATGTCATACTTTGGTTGGCGGTATTGTTGGATGAAGCGGCCCGAACCGACATTACGCCAGACGCTTACGCGAGACTAGTTTACCGCCGTGCTTAGCACACAGGTGACTAGCGGGTGTCGGTTTCTCCAACTTTAGTTGAACCGAGTGGCTACGCCGGTCCTTGCGAAGGTTAAAACAGCACCAACTTGACAAACTATCGTTGTGGTTTTGATGCGAGGTGAGATTGGTTCTTGCTTAAGCCCGTAGCAGCCACGTAAAATTTGCAATAACAAAGTAGAGGACGTCTAACTTGTTTTTGCAGGGCATGTTGTGATGTGATATGGTCAAGGCGTGATAAGATATAAGTTGTTGTATGAGATGATCATGTTTTGTTGAAGTTATCGGCAAGCTGGCGAAGCCCTATGGATGTCTCTTTGTTGCATAAGATGCAAGTGCCAAATAATTGCTTTACTTTATCGCTATCGATAGCAATAGTTGCAGGAGCAATAGTTGGTGAGACAACCATGTGATGACACATTGATATAGATCAAGATGATGAAGATCATGGTGTCGTGCGGTGACGATAGAGATCATGACAGGTACTTTGGAGATGGAGATCAAAGGCGCAAGATGATCATGGCCATATCATGTCACATATTTTGATTGCATATGATGTTTATCTATTATACATCTTATTCTTGCTTTGATTGACGGTAGCATTTTAAGATGATCTCTCACTAAAATTATCAAGAAGTGTTCTCCCTAAGTATGCACCGTTGCCAAAGTTCGTCGTGCCCAGACACCACGTGATGATCGGGTGTGATAAGCTCTACGTCCATCTACAACGGGTGCAAGCCAGTTTTGCACACGCGAAATACTAAGGTTAAACTTGACGAGCCTAGCATATGCAGATATGGCCTCGGAACACGGAGACCGAAAGGTCGAACGTGAATCATATAGTAGATATGATCAACATAAGATGTTCACCATTGAAAACTACTCCATCTCACGTGATGATCGGTAATGGTTTAGTTGATTTGGATCACGTGATCACTTAGATGACTAGAGAGATGTCTGTCTAAGTGGGAGTTCTTAAGTAATATGATTAATTGAACTTAAATTTATCATCAATTAGTCCTGGTAGTATTTTGCAAATTATGTTGTAAGATCAATAGCTTGCGTAGTTGCTTTCATATGTTTATTTTGATATGTTCCTAGAGAAAATTGTATTGAAAATGTTAGTAGCAATGATGCGGATTGGATCCGCGATCGAGGTTTATCCTCAATGCTGCATGTAAGAATTATGTCCTTAATGCACCGCTAGGTGACAGACCTATTGCAGGAGCACATGCGGGCGTTATGAGCGTTTGGCTAGCTCAATATGATAACTACTTGATAGTTTTGTGCACCATGCTTTATGGCTTAGAATCGGGACTTCAAAGGCGTTTTGAACGTCATGGACCATATGAGATGTTCGGGAGTTGAAGTTAATATTTCAAGCAAATACCGAGTTGAGAGATATGAAGTCTACAACAAGTTCTATAGCTAAAAGATGGAGGAGAATCGCTCAACTAGTGAGCATGTGCTCAGATTGTCTGGGTACTACAATCGCTTGAATCAAGTGGGAGTTAATCTTCCAGATAAGATAGTGATTGACAGAATTCTCTAGTCACCATCACCAAGTTAGTAGAACTTCGTGATGAACTATAGTATGCAAGGGATGATGAAAATGATTCCCGAGTTTTTTCATGATGATGAAATCGATGAAGGTAGAAATTAAGAAAGAACATCAAGCGTTGATGGTTAACAAGACCACTAGTTTCAAGAAAAGGGCAAAGGGATAGAAGGGAACTTCAAGAAGAACGGCAAGCAAGTTGCTGCTCAAGTGAAGAAACCCAAGTATGGACCTAAGCCTGAGACTAAGTTCTTCTACTGCAAAGAGACTGGTTACTGAAAGCAAACCTACCCCAAGTATTTGGCGGATAAGAAGGATGGCAAAAGTAAACAAATGTATATTTGATATACATGTTATTGATGTGTACTTTACTAGTGTTTATAGCAACCCCTCGGTATTTGGTACTGGTTCAGTTGCTAAGAGTAGTAACTCGAAACGGGAGTTGCAGAATAAACAAAAACTAGTTAAGGGTGAAATGACGATGTGTGTTGAAAGTAGTTTCAAGATTGATATGATCATCATCGCACACTCCCTATACTTTCGGGATTAGTGTTGAACCTAAATAAATGTTATTTGGTGTTTGCGTTGAGCATGAATATGATTTGATCATATTTATTGCAATATGGTTATTCATTTATGTAAGAGAATAAACTGTTGTTCTGTTTACATGAATAAAACCTTATATGGTTACACACCCAATGAAAATGGTTCATTGGATCTCGATCGTAGTGATACACATATTCATAATATTGAAACCAAAAGATGCAAAGTTAATAATGATAGTGCAACTTATTTGTGGCACTGCCGTTTAGGTCATATTGGTGTAAAGCGCATGAAGAAACTCCATGCTGATGGGATTTTAGAATCACTTGATTATGAATCACTTGATGCTTGCGAACCATGCCTCATGGGCAAGATGACTAAGACTCCGTTCTCCGAACAAAGGAGCGAGCAAGCTGACTTATTGGAAATAATACATCTTGATGTATGCGATCCAATGAGTGTTAAGGCTCATGGCGGGTATCGTTATTTTCGACCTTCACAGATGATTTGAGCAGATATGGGTATATCTACTTGATGAAACATAAGTCTGAAATAGTTGAAAGGTTCAAAGAATTTCAGAGTGAAGTGGAAAAATCATCGTAACAAGAAAATAAAGTTTCTGCGATCGATCGCGAGACGAATATTTGAGTTCTGAGTTTGGTCTTTAATTAAAACAATGTGGAATAGTTTCACAGCTCACGCCACAGAACACCACAATGTTATGGTGTGTCCAAACATCGTAACCGCACTTTATTGGATATAGTGCAATCTATGATGTTTCTTACTGATTTACCAATATCGTTTTGGGATCATGCATTAGAGACAGCTGCATTCACGTTAAATTGGGCACCATCTAAATCCGTTGAGACGACACTATATAAACTGTGGTTTAGCAAGAAACCCAAGTTGTCATTTCTTAAAGTTTGGAGTTGCGATGCTTATGTGAAAAAGGTTTCATCTGATAAGCTCGAACCCAAATCGGAGAATCGTCTTCATAGAATACCCAAAGGAAATTGTTGGGTACACCTTCTATCACAGATCCGAAGGCAAGATATTCGTTGCTTAAGATGGATCCTTTCTAGAGAAGGAGTTTCTCTCGAAAGAAGTGAGTGGGAGGAAAGTAGAACTTGATGAGGTAATTGTACTGTTCCTTATTGGAAAGTAGTTCATCACAGAAATCTGTTCTTGTGACTACTATACCAATTAGTGAGGAAGCTAATGATGATGATCATGTAACTTCAGATCAAGTTACTACCGAACCTCGTAGGTAAAACAGAGTGAGATCCGCACCAGAGTGGTACGGTAATCCTGTTCTGGAGGTCGTGTTACTTGACCATGACAAACCTACGAACTATGAGGAAGCGATGATGAGCCCAGATTCCGCAAAATGGTTTGAGGCCATGAAATCTGAGATATGATCCATGTATGAGAACAAAGTATGGACTTTGATGGATTTGCCCGATGATCGGCAAACCATAGAAAATAAATGGATCTTCAAGAGGAAGGCGGACGCTGATAGTAGTGTTACTATCTACAAAGCTAGACTTGTCGAAAAAGGGTTTTGACAAAGTTCAAGATGTTGAATACAATGAGATTTTCTCACTCGTATCGATGCTTAAAAGTCTGTCCGAATCATGTTAGCAATTGCCGCATTTTATGAAATCTGGCAAATGGATAAACAAAACTGCATTCCTTAATGGAGTTATTAAAGAAGAGTTGTATGTGATGCAACCAAGAGGTTTTGTCGATCCTAAAGGTGTTAACAAAATGTGCATCTATGGACTGGTGCAAGCATCTCGGAGTTGGAATATACGCTTTAATAAGTTGATCAAAGCATATAGTTTATACAGACTTGCAGTGAAGCCTGTATTTACTAGAAAGTGAGTGGGAGCACTACAGCATTTCTGATAAGTATATGTGAATGACATATTGTAGATCGGAAATAATGTAGAATTATTACGCAAAGCATAAAGGAGTGTTTAAAAGGAGTTTTTTAAAGAAAGACCTCGGTGAAGCTACTTACATATTGAGCATCAAGATCTATAGAGATAGTTCAAGGCGCTTGATAAGTTTTTCAATGAGTACATACCTTGACAAGATTTTGAAGTAGTTCAAAATGGAGCAGTCAAAGAAAGAGTTCTTGCCTGTGTTACAAGGTGTGAAATTGAGTAAGACTCAAAACCCGACCACGGCAGAAGATAGAAAGAGAATGAAAGTCATTCCCTATGCCTTGGCCATAGGTTCTATAAAGTATGCCATGCTGTGTACCAGATCTGTTGTATACCCTACACTGAGTTTGGCAAGGGAGTACAATAGTGATCTAGGAGTAGATCACTAGACAGCGGTCAAAATTATCCTTAGTGGAATAAGGATATGTTTCTCGATTATGGAAGTGACAAAAGGTTCGTCGTAAAGGGTTACGTCGATGCAAGTTTGGACACCGATCTAGATGACTCTAAGTCCCAATCTAGATACATATTGAAAGTGGGAGCAATTAGCTAAAGTAGCTCCGTGCAAAGCATTGTAGACATAGAAAATTGCAAAATACATAACGGATCTGAATGTGAAAGACCCCTTGGCTAAGATTCTCACCTTAGTACTCTTTGGGTGTTAATCACATAGCGATGTGAACTAGATTACTGAATCTAGGAAACCCTTTGGGTGTTGGTCAAATGGCGATGTGAACTATGGGTGTTAATCACATGATGATGTGAACTATCGATGTTAATCACATGGTGATGTGATCTAGATTATTGACTCTAGTGCAAGTGGGAGACTGAAGAAAATATGCCCTAGAGGCAATAATAAAGTTATTATTTATTTCCTTATATCATGATAAATGTTTATTATTCATGCTAGAATTGTATTAACCGGAAACATAATACATGTGTGAATATATAGACAAGCAGTGTCACTAGTATGCCTCTACTTGACTAGCTTGTTAATCAAAGATGGTTATGTTTCCTAACCATGAACAAGGAGTTGTTATTTGATTAACAAGGTCACATCATTAGTTGAATGATCTGATTGACATGACCCATTCCGTTAGATTAGCACTCGATCGTTTAGTATGTTGCTACTGCTTCCTTCATGACTTATACATGTTCCTATGACTATGAGATTATGCAACTCCCGTTTACTGGAGGAACACTATGTGTGCTACCAAACGTCACAACGTAACTGGGTGATTATAAAGGTGCTCTACAAGTGTCTCCTAAGGTACTTGTTGGGTTGGCGTATTTCGAGATTAGGATTTGTCACTCCGAATGTCAGAGAGGTATCTCTGGGCCCTCTCGGTAATGCACATCACTTAAGCCTTGCAAGCATTGCAACTAATGAGTTAGTTGCGAGATGATGTATTACGGAACGAGTAAAGAGACTTGCTGGTAACGAGATTGAACTAGGTATTGGATACCGACGATCGAATCTCGGGCAAGTAACATACCGATGACAAAGGAACAACGTATGTTGTTATGCGGTCGACCGATAAAGATCTTCGTAGAATATGTAGGAACCAATATGGGCATCAGGTCCCGCTATTGGTTATTGACGGAGGCGTGTCTCGGTCATGTCTACATTGTTCTCGAACCGTAGGGTCCGCATGCTTAAGGTTTCGATGACAGTTATATTATGAGTTTATGAGTTTTGATGTACCGAAGGAGTTCAGAGTCCCGGATGAGATCGGGGACATGACGAGGAGTCTCGAAATGGTCGAGACGTAAAGATCGATATATTGGACGACTATATTCGGAGTTCGGAAAGGTTCCGAGTCATTCGGGTATTTATCGGAGTACCGGAGAGTTACGGAATTCGCCGGGAGAAGTATTGGGCCTTATGGGCCATACGGAAAAAGAGAGGGCTGCCCTAGGCAGGCCAGACGCCCCCTTGCCCTAGTCCGAATTGGACTAAGGGAGGGCCGCACCCCTCCTTCCTTCCCTTCTCCTCCCTTTCCTAGTCTCCTACTCGTAATACATGGAAGGTCTCCTAGTTGGACTAGGAAAGGGGAATCCTACTCGGTGGGAGTAGGACTCCCAGTAGCGCCATAGTAGAGGTCCAGCCCTCCCCTCCTCCACTGCTTTATATACGGGGGCAGGGGGCACCCCATGGACACACAAGTTGATCATTGAGATCGTTCCTTAGCCGTGTGCGGTGCCCCCCTCCACGATATTACACCTCGGTCATATTGTAGCGGTGCTTAGGCGAAGCCCTGCGACAGGAGAACATCAAGATCGTCACCACGCCGTCGTGCTGACGGAACTCCTCCCCGCGCCTCTGCTGGATCGGAGATCGGAGTGCGTCATCGAGTTGTACGCGTGTCAAGAACTCGGAGGTGCTGGAGTAACGGTGCTTGGATCGGTTGGACCGGGAGGACGTACGACTACTTCCTCTACGTTGCGTCAGCGCTTCGCTTGGTCTCACGAGTGCGTAGACAACACTCTCCCCTCTCGTTGCTATGCATCACCATGATCTTGCGTGTGCGTAGGAAATTTTTTGAAATTACTACGTTCCCCAACACGAACAACAACTTTCCATATATAAATCTTTACCTCCGGACTATTCCGGGAATCCTCGTGACGTCCGGGATCTCATCCGGGACTCCGAACAACATTCGGTAACCACATACAAACTTCCTTTATAACCCTAGCGTCATCGAACCTTAACTGTGTAGACCCTACGGGTTCGGGAGACATGTAGACATGACCGAGACGTTCTCCGATCAATAACCAACAGCGGGATCTGGATACCCATGTTGGCTCCCACATGTTCCACTATGATCTCATCGAATGAACCACGATGTCAAGGACTCAATTAGTCCCGTATACAATTCCCTTTGTCTAACGGTATTGTACTTGCCCAAGATTCGATCGTCGGTATACCGATACCTTGTTCAATCTCGTTACCGGCAAGTCTCTTTACTCGTTCCGTAACACATCATCTCGTGATCAACCCCTTGGTCACATTGTGCATATTGTGATGATGTCCTACCGAGTGGGCCCAGAGATACCTCTCCGTTTACGGAGTGACAAATCGATCTCGATTCGTGCCAACCCAGCAGACACTTTCGAAGATACCTGTAGTGCACCTTTATAGCCACCCAGTTACGTTGTGACGTTTGGTACACCCGAAGCATTCCTACGGTATCCGGGAGTTGCACAATACGGGAAATAACTAATTTGCCGTCAGCTTTTCGTCGGGCAGACGGCAACGAGTGTGTTTGCCGTCATCGGTGGACGGCAAAGAAAAACTGACGGTAAAATAAAATTTGCCGTCTGCAAAAAAAAAACATATGGCAAAGAGCTCACTTTGCCGTCTGCAACGACCTGTTTCCTGTAGTGGTACGTTCTGTCTACCATCTTCCGCACATTCTTTCAAGAATGAAAATAAGCTGTCAATGGAGATAAGTTGTCAACTATATATTTTGAAATAAACAATATAAATTACTTAATAACTATGTTTACACTACAGGAAACAAGTAATTTGCCGTCTGTGGATCACAGACGGCAAAGACCTAAATCCAGACGGCAAAGATTTTGCTGTCAAGAAGCAGACGGCAAAGTCAGACGGCAAAGATAAGTCGGCAAAGAATACTTTGCCGTCAGCTTTTCATCAGACAGACGGCAAAAACTTTGCCGTCAGCCAAATCTACTTCGCCGTGAGCCTTATAAATCACAGACGGCAAAGAAAAGTACTTTTGCCGTAAGCCAGACTACATCTTTACCGTCAGCTATTCGTGTCTTTGCCGTCAGCCTGGTATATCACAGACGGCAAAGAAAGGGCCAAATTAAAAAAAACACAGTAGCCTTCCTCCCGAGAGATGCGGTCAACTCACACGAAGTGCACTGCCTATGTTTCTTCTTCTTTTTTAACAAGCAAAAAGACTCGGCTGTGTTTAGTGCTTTCATTACATGATAGTCCAGTACAAAATGCAAACATTACTCTCTAAAAAACTAAAGCTGCAGAATAGTTCTGAAAATTAACACAAATAACCCTAAAAAGTAAAACCAAAAATCAATCGGGTCCTTCTTCCCCCCTGCAGTGCTCTGTTCGCCCCGCCGCCCGGCCCCAACGCTCGCCGGACTGCTCCGCCGTGCTCTACTCGCAGGGGCGTCACCCGGCCCTGCTCAGCCGTGTCGCTCCGGCCTAGCCACGCTCGAGAGCTGTCTCGCTCCGACGCCACGATGAGGCACGCGAGGGAGGTCGGGGATGGGCGGAGCTCGCGAAGCGAAGCTCCCGGCTGCTCTAGCGGCGGAGCTCGGAGTGTGGACAGGCTCGGATGCTCGGCAGGAGGAGCTGTGGTGCGCACGGCCGGCAGGTGAAGACGAGCTCGCGAGGTGGACCTTCACACGGTGCTGGCAAAGTGGCGGACGGACGGGCGGGAGGGTGTTGGGCACAGCGACGGCTGGACGGCGGTGGACGGATGGAGGGACGACGCTGGCAGCGTCGCGGCTTGCATCGCAGGCGAAGCGGGCGCGGCGTCTGCAGCAAGGGGCGGCTTGGGGACGGCCGGGCTGCTCGATGTCAGCGGCTGCTCGGGGCCGCTTGACGGGCGGGCGTGCGCTGCCCGGTGGCCTGTGGCTGCTCGGGGGAGAAGTAGGGAGGAGGGAGCAGGAGAGAGGAAGCCGGCGGTGTGCTACCTCGGGGAGGTGGAGATCCTGTGGGAGAGAAGAGGGAGCACGGGAGAGATGGGAGTCGTGGGTGGGCCAGGTAGGCTCGTGGCCTCGTGGGTGGGGGCGTGTGTGGGGGTGCGTGCGTTGTGGGGTGGGTGGAGGCATTCGTCCGATGGCGTGGGATGTGCGTCCGTCTGCCAATAGAAAAAGAGACGGCAAAGATTCTTTGCCGTCTGTGATTTTCGTTGCAGACGGCAAAGTGAGCTCTTTGCCGTATGTTTTTTTTTCGCAGACGGCAAATTTTATTTTACCGTCAGTTTTTCTTTGCCGTCCACCGATGACGGCAAACCCACTCGTTGCCGTCTGCCCGACGAAAAGCTGACGGCAAAGACATCTCCTGACGGCAAATTAGTTATTTCCTGTAGTGTTAGCTCACATGAGGGAAGAACTGGAGGTGTATGCACAAAGACCCAAATCGTAGGTGTCTCTTGCTCGATTGTAGGATCACCAAGATCCGTGGTGATAATCATACCCTCATCAAGACCATACATCTTGCAAAATGCATCCCAATTTTTGCAACCAAAATGGGTTACACTCTGAGCATTGTACAGCTTTACTTGAAAATCCACATCATGTTCGGTACTTAGGACAATTTTTTGGTTTGAAATTTTCATGGTCCTCAAAATCCATCCTCTCCAAGACATAGCGTCTTGCAAAGCATGGGATAAGCTAGTCAAATTGAAAAAGATGAAAATACACGTTAAAATAGTTGAAGTCGTGCAATTACGAAAAAAACTATTATAAATGCGTTGCATGCCGTATGAACATCGCAAGTCTCCTCGAGCTTAATGCTGAAGCGCCGATCTTCCTCCAGCTCAATGAATTGTCGCACATACCTCGGTCATCGTGGCACCATCGCACTCCCAGGCGATTTTAGGCGTCGATGAGGACGACATTTCGACCTCGTTCATAATTCAAATATTAAACTAGATCATTATTATAAATCACGGGTTGACTATCGATGATCGATGTACGACGGGTTGAATATTATACTAAATTGTCTAGCACACGGAATGAAGGAGAACTTATCCAATATGAGCATTCAATAAGCAAAACCAAATCACAAAATAAAGTATAATATTCAAATTAGCATGCATTCAATAATTATAAGCAAAAGTACATCATCTCTTGGTGTCCGTACATCATCGAATATTATCACTAATAAAACTAGAACCGTGGCGCCCGACGGTATCGACGCTGGCGGTGGACACCAAAGATAAGGAACCATCACAGGATCATAGCTCGGTGAGATCCACGAAGAACATGCCGGTATTGTCGAACCTCCCTCCAATGCAACCATGTAGCGACGGACGTGCTCGTCCTCCTCGCCGACACGATGACGTACCACCTCCGCGGTGTCCGGATGCCTCACCACAAATCATCGCCCACGCGACCGCCACCAAACAAGGATCGGGTCAACAACGGGCTGCCTCCTCACCAACGTCGTCCCCGAAAGGTAGCACCTCCCAATACCAACCCGGCGGAGCCCAGTCCCGAACATGACCACGATCAAGCAGGCCTCCATCGCCGACTCGACGGCGAAGAGGATGCGGGATAGGCATCGCCGACGTCGACGCAGGAACTACTTCTATATATAGTTAAATAAAAGTAGTCTTATTAATTAAATCTATCTAGCTCAACTACTAAACACTTACTATAAATAAATAAGTAGTACTTACTAAAAACAAACTACTTCATATATAAACTACTTCTTCTTTTTTTTCTTTTTCTAAATTACTACACATCTAATCCTACATAAAGATCTAAATTACTACAAATCTAATATAATTTAACAAATTTTACAGAAAAAAGATCTAAATTACACAATATGAACAAATTTTACAGAAAAAATCTAACATAAAAAACTAACTAAAAAATCTTTTTACAGAAAAAAATCTAACATAAAGAAACTAACATAAAAAAATCTAACATAAAAAATCTAACATAAAAACTTACATAAAAATCTTACATAATATGAACAAATTTTACAGAAAAAAATCTAACATAAAAAATCTAACATAAAAATCTTTTTACAGAAAAAAAACTAACATAATATAATACATATCTAAATTACTACACATCTAATCCTACATAAAGATCTAAATTACACAATATGAACAAATTTTACAGAAAAAATCTAACATAAAGAAACTAACATAAAAAATCTAAATAAAAATCTAACATAAAAAATCTAACATAAAAAATCTTACATAATATGAACAAATCTTTTTACAGAAAAAAAATCTAACATAATTTGAACAAATTAATTACACAATCTACATTAACTACATATCTAAATTACACAGTCTAATCTAACAAAAAATCTATGAACTACAAAAAATCTAAAAAAATCTAAGAAAAATTAAAAAAGGCGACCTGCGGCACGGCGACGGCGAGTGTGGCGTGTGGCGGCGACGGCGTCAGTGTGTGAGCGAGGCTGCAGCTGTGGGTCGGGGAAGCGGCACAATGGGCGGGCGATGACAGCGTCAAGGGCGGTCGGACGGGCGGGCGGCGACGGCGGCAGGCGGGCGGGCGGCGACGGCATCGGGCGGGCGGGAGGGGCGGCGGGCGTCGGCGGGCGGCGGCGTCGGCGTCGGGGAGGATAGAGGCCGGAGAGATCGAAACAGATGCCAAGTCCAGTATATATAGCAATAGCATTGGTCCCGGTTGGAGGCACAAACCGGGACTAATGCCCCCTTTAGTCCCGGTTCGAGCCACCAACCGGGAACAAAGGCCTCTTTTCAGCAGCCCAAAGGGCGGGAAACGAAGACCTTTGGTCCCGGTTGGTGGCTCCAACCGGGACAAAAGAGCCGCATTGGTCCCGGTTGGAGCCACGAACCGGGACCAAAGACGGGCATTGGTCCCGGTTGGAGCCACCAACCGGGACCAATGGACCCGATCTAACTACTTTTGTCTCTGCAGCTATTTTTTGTTGATTCTTCCAGCAGCTTCGTTTTAGTCCCACCTCGCCAAGTGAGAGGCACTCGCAGACTGTTTATAAGCCCCGAGTGCAGATACAATGACGAAGAGGCTCAATGCTCCTGCCGTTGGTTGGCTTCAACCCTTGCGGGATCTGATGAACTGCAGAGCTATATGCGGTCAGATTGACACTATCCGAAAGGGTTGAAGCAGATTAACGAGCATTGCGTCTCTTTTTATTTTTAATGACTTATTATAACTCAGAAAAAATAATATAGCAGAAAAAGAAAAAACTATATAAAAACTACTCAGAAATGAATAGAAGCAAAAAATAGTTGTGATTAACTATACTAAAAAGGAGCATATATGCTTATTTTAATGGCTTATTACAACATAGAAATAAAAAGAAAAATAATATAGCAGAAAAAGAAAAAACTATATAAAAACTACTCATAAATGAATAGAAGCAAAAAATAGTTGTGATTAACTATACTAAAAAGGAGCATATATGCTTATTTTTAATGGCTTATTACAATTCAGAAATAAAAAGAAAAAATAAATATAGCAGAAAAGAAAAAACTCTATAAAAACTACTCAGAAATGAATAGAAGCAAAAAATAGTTGTGATTAACTATACTAAAAAGGAGCATATATGATTATTTTAATGGCTTATTACAACATAGAAATAAAAAGAAAAAATAATATAGCAGAAAAAGAAAAAAACTATATAAAAAACTACTCAGAAATGAATAGAAGCAAAAAATAGTTGTGATTAACTATACTAAAAAAGGAGCATATATGCTTATTTTTAATGGCTTATTACAATTCAGAAATAAAAAGAAAAAATAAATATAGCAGAAAAAGAAAAAAACTATATAAAAAACTACTCAGAAATGAATAGAAGCAAAAAATAGTTGTGATTAACTATACTAAAAAGGAGCATATATGCTTATTTTTAATGGCTTATTACAACACAGTAATAAAAAGAAGAAATAATATAGCAGAAAAGAAAAATTATATAAAAAACTACTCAGAAATGAATAGAAGCAAAAAATAGTTGTGATTAACTATACTAAAAAGGAGCATATATGCTTATTTTTAATGGCTTATTACAAATCAGAAATAAAAAGAAGAAATAAATATAGCAGAAAAAGGAAAAAACTATATAAAAACTACTCAGAAATGAATAGAAGCAAAAAATAGTTGTGATAAACTATACTAAAAAAGGAGCATATATGCTTATTTTTAATGGCTTATTACAACTCAGAAATGAAAAGAAAAAATAAACATAGCAGAAAAAGAAAAAAACTACTCAGAAATGAGTACAGATGCGCTTATAGAGGAAATTCAACTTAAATTCATAACGAATTTCAAGAGAAATCCGTATGAATTTATGCTAAATTACCTATATAAGCGCATCTATTTTCATTATCGGAGGAGCTCAATAAAGTAGAGAGGGAGGGGCTTATAAACCAGTCCCGTTCCCCTTCGGTTGGCGAGGTGGGACTAAACTCTGGTCGCAACGGGCACCAACCATTTAGTCCCGGTTGATGGCTCGAACCGGGACTAATGGGAGCACATTGGTCCCGGTTCAAGCCACCAATCGGGACCAATGGGTTTGGCCCAGGAGCGAGGACCATTGGTCCCGGTTCGTCCGACAAACCGGGACCAATAGGTCCAGATGAACCGGGACCAATGGCCCACGTGGCCCGGCCGGCCCCCGGGGCTCACGAACCGGGTCCGATGCCCCCATTGGTCCCGGTTCTGGATTGAACCGGGACTAATGGGCTTGACCGGCCTGGACCATTGGCCCCTTTTCTACTAGTGACCTCAGTCACTCCCTTTATGTGTTTACCAATGTAGTTCAGGTAAAAGGGTAAATACATAGCCACACAAAGTCATGGAAATATTCAGTTCAAAGAAGGCATGTAATCATTCAGAAATGAATCATAGAATAATTAAAAGTCATGAAGGAAATGGTAGCATCATCTTGAAGGACTTCATAAATTACCTAGCAGCATACCAACTTTCTAAGTCAAGGAAAACATGCTCAGGGCTCTCACCAGCGACAACTAATAAACTATCAAGAAAACATCAAACTATCGAAATCATGGTAGAAAGACTGATTACTTGAATTTGGCACACGCCTTGTTTCTGACTATCAAAAAATATGGCCGCGTTGCCTCTGATTAATCTTGTGAAGCTCATTTCAAATCAAACAGTTTCTGAGCACAAGCTATTTTGCAATTTTAATGGCAAACACCATTGAGCAGTTAAGATCAGTAGTGTGGAGCTTAAAATGTTGTGACAGTTTGCATGTTGCTCTACAAAAATACAGTATACAAGTGCATAATAATTGCAAGCCAGCAACTAACATCAACGAAAGAAAACAAGAAAAAGAAAGGAGCATTTTTCTCAGCAACAACTTTGCTTCTTCTCTTCAACAAGACAATGAATCATTCATCATCAAAAATACTAGGGTTGATTGGATTCATGCCACTGCAACTTTCATGACTTGGAAAAATGCCATTACAAAAACTCAAGTTGGAGATAAGCCACTACAACTTTCCCATACCTCTACCTATGCCATTTTCTTACTTAAAAGAATAACGGTTCAATAAATGCTTGTATCTCAATGTGTATTCAGTAATGGTTTGTGGAATCAGCAGCCGCGGCGTGCCTATGGCTGCAGCTTTGAGGAGCAGCGGCTTCTGCACAACATGCAGCGATTTGAGGAACTGGGCATCGGGAGGTGGCACGGCCATCGAGGTGGTAGTGGGGAACAGCAGAGGAGCTCGGCACGGCAGATGCAACATGCGGCGGCTGCGGCTGCAGCGCCGCCAAGAACGGCTCAGAGCAACGACGTCGCATCCTACCCGGTATTGAGCATGCTCCGCCGCTCCACCTGCGACAGGACAGAGCATGGCAAGCTTGGCTTCTTGGGCGACCTTGTGCATGGCGGGGTTCATCTTGAGCCCCTGCAGCAGGGCCGTCCTGAAGCACGCCGGGCGCGCTGGGCTCGCCGTTGAATTCGCCGAGCTCAAGTTCCTGGGACCCTTGAACATGTGGAGGCCGTGAACTTGTTCCCGCTGCAGGTCGCCGAGCTCGTTCCGGACTGGAGGCTGCGCGGCAACGACATCGAGCTGGCGGCGGGGCCGTCGAGGCGGTAGCAGGGAACGGCGGAGGGGGCTCGGCATGGCGGATGCAGCATGTGGCGGCTGCGGCACGGAGCGGCTTCGTTGTGCTCGGCCAGCGGGGTCATAGGTGAAGCCGCACGGTAGCGTGGCGGCATGGAGACATGAGCGGCGACCAACACCTGCGCACAGCAGACGCGGCACACGGTCGCGGCGAGCGCGTAGGTGCATCCGCACCCGCCTCCAGCCGTATAATGCTACGTGAATAAATACGGGGCGTATAAGGGCAGTATTTAGACCGATATTACAGAAAATGGCATAGGTAGAGGTATGAGAAAGTTGTAGTGGCATATTTCCAACTTCGGCTTTTGTAATGGCATTTTTCCAACCTGTGAAAATTACAATGGCATGAATCCAATTAACCCAAAATACTAAGTAGGAATTCGGAAAACACGAGAGTGCTGGCAGGCGACACACACTATACATGTAAGTATGCAACTATGTCAGTCACCTCACTGTGCTGCAAACATACCATCTAACGCACTTCACTGTGCCAAAATCATACGCTTGTGAAACAATGAGGGTAGGTCAGTGCTGCAAGTTGATTTTCAACATACCCTCTTGACCTTTCTCCTTGAATTCGACACCTGAATGCGTTCTTGCTTGCAGTTGTAGCAGTATCAGGAACATACATTCCAAGGCACAGAACAAGATAACAGCCTTTTGGCTTGTTACAGTGTCTTAATTAACCTACTCGAGGACTAGGCTGTAGCCTAGTGGCAAGGAACGCGGTGGCAAACCCTGCGGCCACGGTTCGACTCCCATCGGGAGCGAATTTGTGGTGCCTCACCCGGGTGGGCTTCTCCTATAAAATTCACCCGGGTGGGCTTCTCCTCTAAAAAGTAAAAATATGTCAAGGGTGCTAGTGCCCATGGATCTCTTTTTTTTTAATTAACCTACTCATGTTGCAGGGACTAAAAGCACTTGATGCTCTCTTGCTGGTTGCTGCTACCTTACTCGACAAGCGTGCTGCTATTCATTATACGATCAAGGCACACAAGATAAATTATAGGTAAATTCTAGATCTGTCATATTTCAAGCAAACAGAAACCAAAAGCACCCTACTACAGACCACAAGTCTATTGGAAGTTGCAACACAGACTTAATCGGAACCATCTCTAATCCTGGGCACATCAGCCTGACCATCAACATCCGCATCATCATCGTGATGGCCATTTACGGCCCCCTTTGCTTGCACCACCTTGTTCCATCACCTCCTCCTCAATACCTGTCTAATTTCTCAAAATTATGCACAAGCAAGATGGAAACATTCAGGAGCTTTATAACAGCAAGGAACAAACAAAACCTCTTTCAATTGGATAACACTTGGCAAATCGCTAAAGAAGAAACACATGAAGAAGCTAGCTGTTATAGAATACTAGGGCTTCAGACAAACAGCACGCACGATACGTCATACGTGGAAAATGAACCTCCAGAACTCTTTTACCCCATAGTGCAGTTAGTAATACTGAGCTCAAAGCCTCAAACACTACTTTTGTTTGTTTGCCTTGACCAATGTCATTTTGCAGTATAGGAGTAGATGAAAATGGCCACACAAAGGCATGTAATCACTTAGAAATGAATCATTGAAGAACTTAGAAGTCATAAAAGAAATGGTAGCTTCATGTTGCAGGACAGCACAAATTACCTAGTAGCATACCAACTTTATATGTCAAGGAAAAAAAAACAAAGGGGTCTCAGTAGCGACAATCAACAAATTACTTGAATTTTGCATGTGCCTTGAAGGATAAGTGAGAAGTTCAAAACAGCAACCTATGTTAAAACATGGTCGCCCTGCCTCTAATTTATCATGAGAAGCTTATTTTTGATCCAATGATTTCCCAGCAGAAGCTATTTTCACTATTTTAATAGCAACACTATTAAGCAAAATTTGGGTGGGATGGTAATCCCAGAAATTAATCAAGCTCACCCGTTCAACTATGCTCACGATATACGTACACAGGTGATGCATTAGTGGTGCTGTGCTAGACATTGCTTGGGTTTTTATTTGCAACCATACCAGCTATGCCTCCTTATATGTTAACTGAAAGCAACATCATGCGATAAATTTATAGGTGTAAAGGTGAACAGAAGCAAACTTCTATGTCTCATATATCTACCAAAAGAGACAAACTAACTCCTGCTACCTGGATTTAATGTTTCCAAGGTGGAAAAAAAATCAGACATGTATTCCTTCTCAATTAGCTTGCCCACAGAAGCTATTTTCGCAAAATACTTGTTGCGATCTATTGTTTTTTATGAATTCACAATGCCTCCAAAACAGTACTCATAATTCAAAACTCTTCCTCTTATCTTATTACCTTAAAGTAGCATTCAGATCAGACTGACAAATAAATTGCAATTATGTTCATGAGCCTGATCAGCTATGCCAATTGCCAAAAGCACAGAAGAAGTAACAACTACCAAACATGTAAAAAGGAATTAGCAATCACAATAACTTACTGTAAAGCATCAGAGAAGCTGTGAGATAACTACGAAGCGCTAGGAATAACTAGGAAGTAACAGAAAGATTACCACTTGATACTGTCGGTAAAGACAACGATGGCGGGTAGTTGCTATATGTGCAGCCAGTCATTGTTGAAGCACACACCCTCTCAAGTTGTAATGTTCTGATGTCCAACGTGTATAAGCCCGGTTTGAGTGATGAGTTTCCCCCCTGATTCAGGACCAAGTACTTCCCCATTGAACCTCTGACCATGTACTCAGAGCCCAATGAGGGCCTGATTATCTTGTCCTTCTGCCACTGGCTGGAACTCCCACAATTGTTTCTCCAAATAGTATAAATGTGGCCAGATGTGTCATGTCCACTGACAAGCATCCCAGGCCTGCCTTCTCCTGCCTCGAACATAGTTATACCAAAAATAGATGCATCTTTGGCTTCGGATGGGGGGTCGGCAATGGAGAACTCCATCCTTTGGGTTTCAAGCACCAACATTTTCATTTCACACGCACACTTTGAAAGCCAGTAAAAGCAGCCATACACGTATTGGCGCTGGAAGAAGAGAATAACATGTGGCAATGGTACCAACCCAGGTAACAGATTGGGCCAAGTATGGGATGGCATAGCTCGCCATTGTCCAGTGCTAGAAGAGAAGAGGAAGGAGACGAGCTTAGCTTGGCACTGCACCATACGCATGACTTTGAATGTTGTTTCTTGAGCAGCTGCTGGCTTGTCATCATTGCCATCGCCTGGGGGAATGAGGAAAGTCTTGGAGAAATTTGCTTTTTCCACCGTAGCAACTAGGTCTTCAGGGATTGGTGGGACCAGGATGTATCGCCGGTGCAAGGGGTCGCAGACCACCATCTCTGCAGACAAAAATGCCCGGAGGGCGCTTTCAAGGAGGAAGCGGCCGCCACGAATGTCCCGGACGATCCACCAATCAGCAGGTGATGCGGGGGCGGGGAGGAAAGAGAAGGAGAAGTCGGCGGCGAGTGCGACGGCGCGGGCTGCCGACGAGGAGGGGTGAGGCGGCTCGGCGGGATGGAACACTCTGAGATTGTAGTCGATGAAGCTCAGGGTGGACACGGTCCGGGCCGGTCCGGTCCCTCACCGAGCCACCTTTGGACCGGCCGCCGGCGGTCCGGGCCGGACCGGACCGACCAGCCTCGCGGTCCAGTTTCTAGGGACCGGACCGGCGGCGGCAAAGCCCGGGCCGGACCGAGCGGACCGGCCTATAACCACAGGCGGCGACGTGCAGGGGGCAGCAATGAGGGGGTGATCGTGCGCGGGTGTGCTGTTGCGAGGTGGGCGACATGCGTAAACGACGGCGGCATGGTGGGCGACATGCCATCGGAAGTGCGCGCTGTTAGCAATGAACCTTTCTTGGAAGTTTTTCTGTAGCATGCAATTAAGGTAGGGTGTGCATGAGCCCATGATTTTTGGTGTGATGGCCTCGCCATAATTTGCGGATCAAACCTGATGTCGAGTTAGTGGTCAAATGGCGCCGTGATTTTCGGATCAAGCCTTGTTTCTCTCATACTTTCTTTCCCCTGTTCGACTGAATATAAGTGCAGAAAGTAAACACAAGAACAAGACTGAATGCAGTCATATTCAGTTATGCAGGTGTGTACATTTTACAAAGATATGCACACGCAGGTGCCACCACTAACCCAACTAACTCCGGAGCTAACCTCCACAAATCCTGTACGCGCCATAAAGGCGCAGAGGACTAGGCAATGTTGTTACAGAGAAAGCAACGGAAGAGAGCTCTAACGTGCCGGCTGGTGGACATGATCATGCGCTTCAACAAAATGAAGACGGCAGCATAGGATCAGGCGCGTGATTATAGGTAGACGCTATTAAATCTAGCGCCTTCCAAAAAGAATACTGTACTTGCCTGATTTGTTGGAAACGAAAATCACGGTCGAGCGTTTCTCCACGATCCGAGAATCATGGACGATCGAGCGTTTTCCGAGTTGATGGCCTTTGTGCGTGCTGTATTGAAACCGCTGCCATGGCAGCGAAACCCACAGCTATAACGCTGCCAGTGCCAGGTCCAGAACACGAGATCGTCGGCGGTGCACGCATGGCAGCGACGGCGAGCGGCGGCGAGAGGCTATGGCGCATGGTGAGGAGAGGAAGGAAGAAGAGGGGAAGCTTGGGGACACGGAGGTTCACCCGGGGGCTGCCGGTGGCCACGATGACGGAACGCCGGCGACGGTGACAGTGTTTTCTCGGTCCTCTCGGTCCTCTCGGTCGGACCGGTTAAAGCCCGGACCGGACCGACAAATTTTCGGGCCCAATTTGGCAGACCGGACCGGACATTTTCTCTAGCGGGCCAGGACCGAGCGGGCCAAGACCGAGCGAGCCACGAGCGGGCCTAAAAGCCCGCTCGGTACGTCCAGCCCTAGATGAAGCCGAGGAGGGGCGGGGCGTGGAGCTTGCGGTACCGCCGGAGGAAAGAGCGGTTGTCGACAACGCAGCGGAAGGAGACACAGGCGGCGGAGGCCCGGACGAGGTCGGATGGGGTTGGCAGGCGGAGGAAGATTTCAGCGAGGAGGTCGTCGGGGACCGGCAGCCCGGCCATTCCCCAGGCACCATGCCGCGGCGGAACGCGACGGGGAAGGGACTGGTGGTGGTGCTCGAGCACGGCAGGTTTGGCCACGTTGCCGTCCATCCCGCCGCCGGTGGTGAGAAACCCTAGTTCGTCTATCTGGTGGCGTCGATTCGATTGTTTTAGCACGGAGGAAAAAGCGTGAGGGGATTTGGGAACAAACAAGAAGGCACTACTTGTGACAGGAATTTGGACGTCTTGAAGGGCCTTTTCGTAAATGCACATGCCCCCATGTCCCGTTCCCATCGGGTCGGGCCGTAATAATCAGCTGCTGAGATTAACTTCACTATGATGTTTCTAAACGATTAACTTAATTCAACTTACTCTCAAAAAAACTTAATTCCCTTTTTGCAGGAAAAAAACTAAATTCAACTCAAAAAAGATTAACTTAGTTGTGTGACACAGAAAACAGTGTAGTCCCTGATCATTGAACCACCTACTCCCTATATAAAGCACTCAGGAGCCATCATTGTAATCCCTGATCATTGATTAATGAAGTTGATCTCCTTCATATCTCTCTGTGTCATTTACTTCCACGCGTTCGACTACTTCGTCTACGACGCTCGTCCTTGCTCCGCAACCTCGGACCGGACTCGCCGGCGGAGTTGCGGAACACGTTATCAGCACGCTTCGCTCCATCAACTCTCCGTCAAGCCTGTGTCACGCCTGCATCACGCAGGCTTTCGTTGATCCCACGGAGGTATAAGATCCGATCCCCACTCTTTGCCAAAATGGATTCCTCTCATTACTACGATTCCGTTTTTGCGATTAGATTATTTTTTGGATAAATCTACCTATGGTGTGGATTTCGCTCCCAAAAACTGAGCGGACGAATACGTCGCCGATCAATGTCGATGTTTTTGGATCACGAGAGGCTTGTTGACTACACTATACGGGAGTCGGTACAGATCGTGATCTAGACGATCCGCAGTACCGCCGCCGCGCACCCGTTGTGCCGCGCCGTCGCTGTTCCTGATGAACACGACGATTTTTTTGACATCCCGAGGCAGATGACGACGTCCCGTCGTCGCGCTCGCGTTCCTGCTGCATGCGCCGCCATGCCGCCCTGCTGGCCGCGACCCCGCTGGTCGCCAGCGCCGCCGTGCTGGCCGTAGCCCTGCTGGCCGCACCGTGGCCGTAGCCGTGGCAGCGAAGCGCCCGCCGTGGTCGTGGCCCTGCTGGCCGTACCGTGGCGATGGTCGTGGGCGTAGCCCTGCTGGCGCGCCGTGGTAGCCTGCGTCGCCGAGGCAGCGCGCAGCGCGGGCCGCGCCGTCTTTGGCGGCGCCAGCGTCTGAAACCACGCTTCGCACCCGATGCGGGCGCTAGAAACCTAACATCGCTCGCGCCGAGCCTCTGGCGGCGGCTGGGCCAGCCCGCTGGGTCGTGGGCCGGATGGGCCGTGACCATGGGGGTTTCCTCCAGAGAAAAAAAAAGGGGGCGCCGGCTATAGCGTGGCAATTTGCGTTTAGCCACCGTAGTTTCTAGATTTTACGTGAGTTTTTATTCCTGCTGCAATATTTCGCGTAGAACCCCCTGAAACTGTATGTTTTCGCTAAAAACGCATATTTGGGCTTAAAAATGCCTCGGGAATTCAATTTTTGGGCTAATTTTCACATACTAGATGCGCTTAACATGCTATCTTTTGTAGCATGATACTATTGTATGATTTTACTGCTGTAGATTACTTGTTTAGCACTCTTAATCATTTAGTAAGTCATATAATAGCATGTTTTAAATAATGGAAAGCCATTTTTTATTGAATAAGTTTATCAACATCGCTTTGTGCAAAAGATTACCTGCTGTAATCTCATAATTTTTGCATAAATCGCAGATGGCTGGAATTGTCCACAAGGAGTTTGCTGAGTTGGCCCAGACAGGGCTGAACTACCTGTCATGGTCCTCAGACTGCGAGATTTTTCTCCAGGGCAAAACCCTCCTGAGGGCGATCGGTAAGGGGGCCCAGCTGGGCGCCACTGATCCCAAGTTCGAAACTGAGAATGCGCAGGCTCTGCACTTTCTCCATCATCACCTGTCACCTACTCTGAAAGATGAGTATATGGCTAAGCGCAGTGCTTCTGGCCTTTGGACCGCTCTTAAGCAGCGGTTTGGCGGCTTAAGTACCTTTGTGAAGCCACGTCTGAGGCGGAGTGGATCCGTCGAGGTTTGCGAGACTTCAAGGCGGTTGGGAGTACAATTCGACTCTGCACAGATTTGTCTGAGTCTTGGTTGTGTGGTCTTGAGATTACCGGCTCCCGAAGATTGAAAACCCTATCCACTTTCCACCCGGCGGTCCAGTCCTCACGGAACTACCGCCGAGAGAACTATGAGTATTGAGTTGATTGACGTCCTCCAGGTGGCGGAGGCGCAGGATGAGGTTCTCAAAAAGAACTTTGTCGCGCAACCACTTGGGGGGAGTTCTCGCCAGGAGGTGAATGCTCTCAAAGTCCGCAAGCCTCAACAGAAGAAGAGGGGCCGCAAGGGCAAGAAGAAGGGCCCTCCCCCTCCTGCCCTTGCTAAGCAGAACAAGCCGGTCGAGGGAGAGCAGAGGCCTCAGGACTGCTTCCGTTGTTGCTCGGTGGAGCATTTCTCCCGCCAGTGCCGTGCACCACTAGAGGTCGTTGAAGCATACAAGGCTCGGAAGGCGCGTGAGACGCACCTCGCCTTGGTTCAGGAGGCAGCACCATCGGCGCCCATGGCGGCACCCGTGATGATCGCTATGCCCCCTGCTGCGCCCATAGAGGCAACCCCCATGGTGCCCATCGCGGCAGCTTTGGCGGTCTCTACCGACGCCCACGTCTCCATGGAGGTTGACCACATGGTCGCCTCGGCCTGCACGATCTTCGCTTTTTACTCCTTGGTCCTCTCGTACGGTAACTTCTTTAGAGGCTTGAGAGGAGGACAGTATCTGTATTGCCTCCCGCCTCTGGCTGTACTACTAGATGCCGGAGCATACGGAGCGGTTGCGGTGTCTGTCTTCTTTCGTGCTTGCTTACGAGGCGGAGGAGAAGGACTACGACGCGCCGGAGCAACCGGGGCGGCGGCGGGTCTCTTTCGCCCTTGCTGGCAAGGCGGAGAAGGAGGATGCTCTTGGCTGCTCGGGCGTGCATGAGGCGGAGAAGGAGGCGGAGTGCCGCCACGCACCGGAGAAGGAGGCCAGTTCACGATCGGCACTTTCGGAGGAGGCGGTGGAGGAGGCGGAGTGCCTGACTCGCCGGAAGAGGAGGAGGAGGCGGAGGCGTCTAGTTCGGAAGTCTGATGAGCTCCTTCCGCCATAGGCATGGAGTCTTCAGAGGAGAACCCAGCCTAGTCTCCCCTTCACCAGTAGGGTGGTCAAGCTGGAGGTCCTCAAATCCCTCCATTATTTCATCCACCATCACCCTAGCATTTCCTTCTAGAATCGGCCGGCAGTGAAAAGTTGCGCGGGTTCAGTAGGATAAACAGAGCCAACAGCCGCCTTGACCTTCAAATTCAACCATCGCGTCATAATGTGGCAATTTTGAGACTCCGTGATAGCATCCATGACATAGTGCTACCTCATGAGCACTGCGTTGGATTTCCCCGAAGAGGAGAGGATGATGCAGTAAATTAGCGTAAGTATTTCCCTCAGTTTTTTGAGAACCAAGGTATCAATCCAGTAGGAGACCATGCACAAGTCCCTCGTACCTACACAAAACAATAGCTACTCGCAACCAACGCGATTAGGGGTTGTCAATCCCTTTACAATCACTTACGAGAGTGAGATCTAATAGAGATGATAAATAATATTTTTGGTATTTTTGATAGATAGATGCAAAGTAAAAAGTAAAAGGCAAAGTAAAAACAAAGCAAGTAAATAAGGTAATGGAGAATATGATGAGAAGACCCGGGGGCCATAGGTTTCACTAGTGGCTTCTCTCAAGAGCATAGATATTCTATCGGTGGGTGAAGAAATTACTGTTGAGCAATTGATAGAATTGAGCATAGTTATGAGCATATCTAGGTAATGATCATGTATATAGGCATCACGTCCGAGACAAGTAGATCGAAACGATTCTGCAGCTACTACTATTACTCCACTCATCGACCGCTATCCACCATGCATCTAGAGTATTAAGTTAAAAGCAGTAGTAGCTTAAGCAAGATGACATGATGTAGAGGATAAATTCATGTAATATGATAAAAAAACATCTTGTTATCCTCGATGGCAACAATACAATATGTGCCTTGCTGCCTTATACATCCTTTGGGAAAGGACACATAAGATTGAACCCAAAGCTAAGCACTTCTCCCATTGCATGAACTACCAATCTAGTTGGCCAAACCAAAAGGATAATTGAAGAGACTTGCAAAGATAACTCAATCATACATAAAAGAATTCAGAGAAGATTCAATTATTTTCCATAGATAATACTGGATCATAAACCCACATGTCATCGGTCTCAACAAACACACCGCAAAAAGAAGATTACATCGAATAGATCTCCACGAGAGAGGGAGAGAACATTGTATTGAGATCCAAAATGAGAGAAGAAGCCATCTAGCTACTAGCTATGGACCCGAAGGTCTGAAGTAAACTACTCACACTTCATCGGAGGGGCTATGGTGTTGATGTAGAAGCCCTCTGTGGTGGATGCCCCCTCCGGCGGAGCTCTGGAACAGGCCCCAAGATGGGATCTCGTGGATACAGAAGGTTGCGGCGATGGAATTAGGTTTTTGGCTCCTGTTCTGATCGTTTGGGGATACATAGGCACTCTGAGAATCAGACGGTTTGCCGTCGGCGATACGAACAACAAAGGGTTTGCCGTCGGCTAGCGAGCGACAAACATAGGCGGCAAAGTCTAATCGGCAAAGAGTACTTTGCCGTCGCTTTATCGGCGAGACGGCAAAGATTTTGCCGTCAACTAAAGTAATATTTTGTCGTCAACCATATAAATAGCAGATGGCAAAGAAAAGTATTTTTGCCGTCTGCCAGGATCTGGATTTGCCGTGTTCGTCATAAATCACAGACGGCAAAGAATTTTTATATTAAAAAAATAAATGAACGGACCACGAACACCACAATATCCACTACTTGTTCCAAGAATCAATGACCACCGAATGAATTTCACAAAATAAAACTGCTTTATTTCACAAGATGAACAGATTACACACCAATGAATTACACAATCTACACACAGACGGATTACACAGATTACAAGAGAATTGAGGCAACCATGGACGCCCGAGTAGCTCAGGCCGTCTGCCGTCACGTCGGAGGTTGCCAACCTCATCCGGAAGATGGTGTGTGCCGTCGGCGGGCTGGCGGAGGCATCTTTGGGACGACAGGCTGGGGCGGCGGCAGCGATAACGAAGTGGGGCGGGCCGCACCGGTGGCACCGATGGCGAAAACGGAAGGGTCGCAGCCGGCGAAGCGACGAGGGCGGGACCAGCGGCGGCGGTGACGAAGTGGGGCGGGGGCGGGCCAGCGGCACCGGTGGTGAAAACGGAAGAGCGCAGCCGGCGAGGCGGCGAGGGCGGGGCGGCGGCGGCTGGGGATGGGGGCGCGGAGGTCGGCCGGGCGATGGGCCGGGCGATGGTCGGCCGAGCGAAGAGCAGGGCGGTGGATCTCGAGCAACACTACTAGGAAAAGGGCTATAGATGGAATTGACACTAATGGCGCACCAGACATGTGGTGCGCCACTAATGGCGCACCACCTACTGATGCGCCATTAGTGTTGAAATTACTAATGGCGCACCCGCCCACGGTGCGCCATTAGTATAATTTTTGTTTTTTTGAACTAGTGCGCTGTCCAAACATACTAATGGCGCATCCGCTTGTGGTGCGCCATTACTAGTTGTAACTAGTAATGGCGCACCTGCCGAAGTGCGCCACTAAAGTTATTTTTTATTATTGTTTTATTCCTTTTTTGCAAAAGTACTAATGGCGCACTCACACGCGGTGCGCCATTACTAGTTCAAACTAGTAATGGCGCACCGTGGCAGTGTGCGCCATTAGTATGTTTTTTATTATTATTTTTGCAAAACTACTAATGGCGCACCAGCAACAAAACTACTAATGGTGATGCTATACACAGTCATCATGTAGAAGATGCAGGACATTATGATGATGCCGGCGGAGCAGACGACGCTGGACCATCAATGGGCTGGGTGCAGGACCCTCATATTCAAGAGCTGCTTCTCAAGCAGACGGATAACGCAAGAGTTGCCGCCCGAGAGAAAGCCAAGATGGATCAACTTGAGTTAGACGCGGTTACTCCATTGTATGAAGGATGCAGGCCGAGGATACCGCTTTGAAAGTGCGCTCATGGCTCACGGAGATGAAGGTAAAACACAAAATGACCGGCGCGTGCCGGCGAGAACATGTCATTACAGCACGACGTCTTCCCAAAGGGAACAAGTGCCCAACCAGTTTGGAGGCGAAGAAAATCGTGTGTCCTCTGGATTTACCGCACGTGAAATACCATGTGTGCATGAACAATTGCATCATTTATCGGGACGAGCACGCGGAGTCTACCATATGTCCGGTGTGCGGTGTCACTCAATACAAGAAGAGGAAGAAAGCTCCTCGAAAAGTGGTGTGGTACTTTCCGATCACTCCTCGTCTGCAGCGGTATTTCGCGGACACTAAGGTAGCAAAGCTCCTGCGTTGGCACGCGGATAGGGAGGAGAAGAAGCGAAGATGGCGCAAATGATCCGGAGATAGATAAAAAGACAAGATCTGAGTCACCCTAAGGATGCGAGCGGTGTAGCGTTGAACCGAATACCAGAATTTGGGAGCGATCCAAGGAACATCGTCTTTGGGCGCGAGCACCAATGGAGTCAATCGTTTGGCATCGAGAGAATCACACATAGCTTTGGCGTGTGTTTGTGTGGATGTACAACCTTCCCCTGGTTGTGCATGAAGAGGAAGTACATTCACATGAGTATGCTAATTGAAGGGCGAAACAACCAGGAGCGACATCAATCTGTATCTGGGGCTGCTGAAAGAGGAGCTTGACACGCTGTGGAAAGCGCCCATGTCGTGGGGCGCTGCAGAGAAAGAATATTTCCCTATGAGAGCCGCCTGCTCACGGCGGTGCCGCGACTATGTCGATTCACGGATATCTTGCGGGCAGGTAGTCCATGGATTTTACGGATCGTAAGGTGCATGGATGACACAACATATCGCCAGCTAGATAGAGATCCGGGTCTTGAAAACCGTGTTCATGGGACATCGAAGGTGGCCAGCGACGATGACCCGTGGAGAAGCGCAAGGATCTGTTCGATGGTGAAACCGAACCCAGCGCCCGATGTCACGAGGGCGGCGAGAAATAGACAAGCTGTTGAAAAATTGGAAAGACTGCCCGAGCGGAAAAAAGCAAAAGGCGCGAGAGCGGGAAAGAAGCGAAAGGCGCAAGAGCCGCTGCTGAAGGTATGGAAAGCGAGTCATTTTACGGGACTTGCCGTACTGGAAGATCCACCGTGTGCCTCACAACCTTAATGTCATGCATATCACGAAGAACGTGTGCGAGAGTCTGCTTGGTACCCTGCTCAACATGCCAGAGAGGACCAAAGATGGGCCAAAAGCAAGGGCAGACTTGAAATCAATGGTCATCAGGCAGGAGCTTCACGCTATATATGATGATGATGATGATGATGATGATGAGGCGAAGCAGGACACAGAAAGTCGTCGCAAAGGCAAAAAGGCCAAGAAGACCGGAAATGACTACCCTCCCGCGTGCTTCACTCTAAGTCGAGGAGGAGATCGAGCAAGTTTTCACCTGCCTCCTAGGAGTAAAACTTCCTTATGGTTCTGTGGGGAAGATAAGCGGATACCTAGACCCAGTGAAGCGAAGTTCAGCGGGATGAAGTCTCACGGTATCACGTCTGATGGCGCAGAATACTTCGGTTGCAATCCGTGGGATCATGGGCGCGCACGTCCGTGAAAGCGCTATTTGGCCTATGCAACTTCTTGACGTCATCTCTCGGAAGTCGATTGGCGTGAGGCAACTCGAAGGCTACGAGGAAGAGATCGTGGTGATACTATGCGAGCTTGAGATGTACTTCCGCCCACATTCTTGACGTTATGGTGCATCTGCTGGTCCATATAGTGGAGGATATCATCAACTCGGGCGGCGTTCTGCACAGCATGATGCCGTTCGAAAGGATGAATGGTGTCATCAAAGGATCGTTCGCAACATGTCACGTCGAGAGGAAGCATAGCGGGGCTTTCGATTGAAGAGTGCATCTCGTCTTGCCACGAATTATCTAGGCATCGAGAACCCGTTGGTCTGCCCGTCAGCGAGCACCTCGGCAGGCTCGCTGGATGGGGTCACCGTGAGGTCGCCGCGAAATGCATGTCGACCGGTCGACTCGCCGACTTTGACAGAGCAAACCTAGTCACGCTACAACACATAGACCTGGTCGATCCTTGGGTGGGAGAGCACAAAACCTTTATTAAGAAGGCGTACAATGACCGAGGCCAGCGAGAGGGCGGACGGAGATATACTCAAAGAGCACAACTCATGTTTCACGCGTTGGTTCAAGCGAAGCTTATGTCGTACCCTTTACATGAGGATTCTTCCGCGGAAGAACAACTCATATTCGCCTTGTCACAGGCGCGAGCACAACGATGACCTATGAGGCGTCACGATATCAATGACTACACATTCTACACGAGGCCAAGGACATGAAGGCGATGGTTATCGAAGTCGGGGTAGCGATGGAATCCTACACGGTAATGACAAGGACAGATACTACGGAAGGATCGATGAGATCTGGGAGCTGAGCTCTGTTGGAGAGAAGGTCGATGTTCCGTGTCGAGATGGGCCAAGGCGTCCTAAAGAAGACCGGTATTTCACCACCATGGTTATACGAAGCCAAATCCAAGACCATGGCATAAGCGTCACCGTGAAAAATGAGCCATGGTCTGGCCTCCCAAGTGGACCAATGCTTCTTCATTACCGACCGTCAAAGACCGGTCGTGTTGTCGTGAGGAGAGGCAAAGGAAGATCATCGGAATGGATGGAGTAGCCAATGAGCAAGACTTGACAAATCTGGCGACGAGGATCGAACATGGCGGCGATGATGAAGTAGCAGCATACACCACAAGAAGAAGCGGGACCACCCTACCTAAGGGCGTCCGTTCCACGGAAGAACTCCATTTGCAAAAAGAAGGGCAAGAAGATTGTTAACAGATAGCTAGCTAAGATCGATTGTATTTAAATCGTAGCCTTCATTTCTCGATTGTATTTCATGGGCACTTTTGAACTATCATGAATATTTTTAAATTTCATGGACACTCGATCTCGATCCCCTCCATCTCGTCGCTATCCCACCTCGCCGAGATCCGGTCCCCTCGCCTTGAGCACCCCAGTCCACCGCCGCCGCCGCCGACCCCCGCACCCTCGATTCCCCTACTCAACCGCCGCCGCCGACCCCCCGCACCCCTCCCCTACTCAACCGCCGCCACCGACCCCCCGCACCCTCCCCCGCTCCACCGGCATTACTGTTTGATGATATTTTAAAAAAATTATTACTGTCTTATAAAAAAATTACTGTTATGATTTAAACAAGTTTGAACATATTTAAACACAAATAAGTATCAAACAGCATTTTAAATGCATAAAAAAAAATTTGTGGAGCCTGGGAATCGAACCCAGGACCTCCTGGTGTGAGAACTGGCACCTGACCAGTCGAGCTAGTAGAGGGGAGTTGATGTGGATAAGGTCAGGTGGGAGATAACCTGTTGGTTCGAGCGGAAATAAAAAAAATACTAATGGCGCACCAGGTCGAGGTGCGCCATTAGCATATATCTCTTATGGCGCCCGGGGTGGTGCGCCATTAGTATTGTGGCCCCCTACTCTCTCCCTCGCCCGAGCCCTCGCCCACGATCCCCTCTCTCTCCCTCGCCCGAGCCCTCGCCCTCGATCCCATTCCCCTCTCCTCTCCCGACGCCGCCGCCCCGCCGCCCTCGACGACGGCCAGATCCGCCGCCACCTCTGCTCGAGCTGCTCCCATCGACCACGCCGCTGCTCGCGTGCTTCTTCTCTCCCGCGACCCCGCCATTGAAGGTCTCGCAAGGTCCTCTTCTCCCCCTCCCCCTTTGTTCGATTCGATTGTGCGCCGTCAAGGTTCCACGATGATCTGGTTCCTCTCGCAGGCTGCACGCACCTCGGACGCGTGTGCCTAGTTCTTCCGGGACGCTGCCCCGACCCTACTACCCACGCCATCAGGGGAGCTCGTCAAGGTATCATCCCCTCTCTCTCTGCTCTCTCCATCTCTCATGCTCTGGCGTAGTTCTTGCAGTAGTTCTTTTGCGATAGTTCTTGCAGCGAATATGTATTCCTGTTCAAATCTGAGAAGAAACACAAGTAGTACACAAACAAAGAGAATCTGTATACACATTCAAATCTGAAGCATCTGTATACACAAACTGCAGATATTTCTTCTGTTCCACAACCACAAGCTGGGCGTTGTAGCTGACACAAAGAGAATCATGAGGCATTTTCTTTTAATTAAACATTTGCGATAGTATACTTGACTGAATTTAAACACTTGCGGTAGTACTTTGTGAGGCTCTGCTTGATCAACTGGAGCTTAAACACTTGCATTAGTACTTGCAGTTGTACTTGACTGAATTTAAACACTTACAGTCTTTCTACTGCTGCTTGATCAACTGGAGTACTCTGGACTTGATCAGTAACTGTTTTGGTGTAGCAAGTGCAGGAGCTGTAGTACTCCATTTGGTACTCCATTTGGAGACTTTAACTGGATCAGATTAGGTACTCCATTTGCTGTAGTACTCCAGTTAACTGAAACTAGTGACATCACTTGAAGCAACTTAAGTCTGAATAATCAAATTCATCATACACTATTACTTGAATCAATGATCAGGTATTCCATTACAGTAGCAAGTGTACCAGTATTATTGGAGTAAAAAAATTCAGTTAAGTTGTGCAGTAGTGTACTCCATCATAGCTTTTGAACAGAGTAGGGACAGTTAGGGACAACATTATGTCTAGCTAGGAACTGCAAATTAACAATAATTACAAGTAGGAGGGCCTAGTGACCCCGGGCGATAACTGAATGGTCAAATTCAAAGGTTGTGTTCATATTGGTCAAATCAAGTTATCTATGGAAATGCCACATTCTGCTGCAGCCAAACACTAAGCATTCATTGCTCCACTAGAGTTTCTACCTCTTATCTGATGAATGGTTTTATGAAAATGCCTTCATGGGTATATAGTCATGCAATCTGAATTTATGTTCAGCACTTGAAGGAAAAAACTATACACTCTTTCATCTGCTGTTTGTGATTTGATAGTTATAACTGTTCACCGCATCTTGTGTGTCATAGTGATGATTTACTCAAGTGGTAATTGGACACTAATATGATTACGAAGTCATATGATAGTTGGTGTTTTGGTTTGTGATTAACATTTGACAATAATTAAATTGTTGTGAAGTAGTGAGACCACGGAAATGTTACTTATATATGCATAATGCTCTTCTTGCTCTGGAAGGATTGGACAAGTGTGCACGAGCGTTTGAGATAGTTGGCCAAATGATATTTAAGCAAGTAGCACATTGCCTTGTCCACAGGATAATGATTTTGCAGGTACCCGAGAGGCCCTTGAGTTTGCGGAATGTCGATTAACCACATTCGGCAAATTGGGTACTCCATATGTCCTATTTTCAGCAAAGGTCATGCTGAAATTTTCCGTGAATTTTAGCATGACTTTGCTAAAAATAGGACATATAAATACTTGTGACTAATGCATGGGCAGGGTATCTTAGTAGTTAATTAAGTAGGATCAAGTGCCCCGGCGTACTTGTGACTAATGCATGGCTTTTAGGGTGCCTCGGTGTCGATAAAAACCGAAATGATGAAAGCTTAGGCTTTTAGGGTGCCTCGGCGTCGAAAAACCCTCAATGGTAAAAGCTTAGATTTTAGGATGCCTCGGTGTCGACAAACCCTAAATGATGAGACTATGATCTTGTTCCTTGACAATAACCAACCTTTTGACCAAACTTTGTTTCTATTTAGAGAGAAACATGGCCCACAATGATGAGGCCGGGGTTGAGGCGGCAAGGCATTACAGGAGCTGTCCCGGAGATGGAGGAACAACCTCACTTGTATGAGGACACCGCCTTCCCACCGATCCACGAGACCCGATGGTGCCGCCGAGGATGACCCCACCGATGCCACCGATGGTGCCGCCGAGGATGCCACCACGATGATGGCGGCGCCCGCACAGATGGCAACCAACCGAAGAGGCAGCGGAAGGACCGGCGCCCGATCGTGCTCCTCACCCTCAAGGAGGAAGTTCTTGAAGTGGACTCCAGCGGGTATCCAGCGGCGCCCGAGCGAATAGTCAAGGGTACTCGCTTCAGCTCGGGTGCATTGTCCGAGCACCGTCTCGATCAACACCGAGAACACGAGGCATCTGACCGAGGAATTTCGCCACCTCCTCTTCACGAAGCTGCCGAGCGATACAAATTCCCGCTGAATTTGCAAACACAAGCCTCAAAGGGAATAAAGTGAACAATGCTGCCCTCACGAAGATGAGCAAGGCCTGTCTACTTGGAAAAGCAATGTGAAGAAAATGATCGATAAAGGTGAGAGTTATCGAGAAGATCAAGGAGAAAAATCCTTCGATCACGAAGATGACTACAACGACTTCAAGATCAATTGCTCGAGCACATAAGCTCCCAATCAAGTGAGTGGAAACAAATCTGGGAGCTGAACATAGGGGAACACACACTCGGTCCGGCGGTTCTGAGTGGCGGAGCCTATATGGGACAAGGAGGAGGCGGACCGTGCGAGCAAGGCCTACCGCCCCTCTTGAGCAATACAGCGGTAACAAGCAGACCAGGAACTTTGTCGGGGCCGGTACAAGAAGGACCCGAAAACAAAGGAGCTTACCACGGATCCGAAGACCAGGCAGCAGAGCTTGTTACAGTAAGGAAAACACCCAGCGTAATTAGCTCCATATGGTTGCATTCTAATTAATGAAGCCAAATTTCTAAGTGGTTCACATTCCTTCATGAGCGATTGAAAGCGATGGCGGGGTCGACTAAAAGCAACCCTTGGGACACCACTCTAAATAGGGCGTTGAATGTAATGAAGAAGAAGGATAAGCTCGATGGCCGGCGTCGGCTGGTCGTGTGGCGGCAAAGGCTTGTCGACAAAATGGGGTCATACTATACGCTGGTGTGCGGAAGGAGAAAAAGACCAGCTCGGAAAGCGGTAGCGAGAGGTTCAAGAACTCAAGGAACAGGTGGCGCGGATTCGGAGATTGTCCAAAGCAAGTGGAACAACGACTCGGGCGGCGATCACCGCCATTGTGCCTACCTTGATCTCGGGGTTGAGTCGTGGATTGCGGGCGGCCAACAGGGCCGCCCGATTCCTAGCTTCACGGCCAACAACTTCGCATAATGCGATGGCGGGGCCATTGGTGCCTCCGGCGGGCGGCATTAGTGTCTCCGGCGCCGCACGGAGCTTAATGCACCGGGTGTATGCGGCGGCACCTCTGCAGCAAGCGGCCCCTCCGTCAGCTGCCGCCCGCCGTTGGCGGTGCGTCGACATTAGCCAAGCTCGGCGCCATCATCACGGTAACTAATTAAGCTCTCTCGGCCGAGGACTTCATCTCCTTGCCTTTGGTGGGCATCCCCGGCGCCCTACATGTTTTCGCGGGCGCGCCCGACGTTCGTGCACTCTCCTCCGCCGTGAACAACGAGTTGGTCGATGTCGCCAAGGGCAAAATCGTTCAACGGGCAACCTTGTTCCACGGTACCGGATGCCACCCAACTTGTTTAGGGTTCAACTGGTTGGTGCTGCCAGGCTGCGATGACTTGTTACCTCCGATTCGACTCGTCGGGGCGGCGATGAAGGCGTGATGACCCTCGGCGCTGCTGAGCTGGCCCTGGTTTGGCGAAGAGCAGATTCGTTTGAGGCGGGGACACCACCCAAAGACAACACCGCCGATCATGCGGCGCCAAGTCGGCTCCATGGCAAGACCGCCGTAGCGGTGCGGACATCCCTATGCCCTGGATCCAAACATGCATATGGCACAGGATCGAGAATAGCGGCGGCGGCAGCGATGATACATTTGGCAGCGTCGATCGGTACTTTGCTGATCATGGATGCGATGGCGACTTCATGGGGCCTCCTTCTCAAGAACCAAACCCAACAAAAGGCGTGTGCGATCTAGCTGGTACCACGGAGAAGCCAAGTTACCTTGAGCGCCGTCTGGCGTTCAGCTCTCGGAGGCGCCTCCAGCTGCCGACTTCACCGAGCCTCGGATAGGCGAGGTGCGAAAATATCAGCCCCAACACACTCAAGAAGGCGGTGCGTGAGCAGAACTCGGTCCCATTACAGGAGAAGAAGAAGGCCGCAAAAGAAAGACTAACAAGGGTGCGAGCCAGCCGGCACGAAATGCGATCCGTGCTAAGGCGGGCCACCTTCACGCAGGATATCTCGAGGAGGTGCATGTGGCAGGTAGAGGCGATGCTACCGACAAATATGCTCAATGCTACAACCGGTGCTATCTTGGTCTGCATGACAGTGTTCTTGCTTTGGAGAAGCGGCGTCTCGAGAGAAGGATGTGGCATACCGGTTTTCGCGGCCAAGGTGCGGAGGGCAAGGGCTTTGTGGATAACTCCATCGAGGCGTCACGATCGTCCTGCGTTTTGATGACATCACGCTATGTTGAACCTTCATCCGCTGCACTACACCTTCGTTCGGCTATTTTCGCTGAGTATGGAATGCGGATCATTCGCGACAAGACCCCGGACATCGTGATAGTCGACCCCTTCTACATGCGTGCCAAGATCTTGGGCAGCGCTGGGGACCGGCAAGTCACGAGTTCTTACCTCGAAGGCGTCATTCTGGCAAACCAAGATAAGGATAACTTCCTCGTGCCTTACTTTCCCGAGTAAGTCCTCCCCTCAACCGGCCCGTAACATATGAATTCTTGCATTACGATCGTTTTTCTTTTAACATTCCGTGTTCTCTGCAGTGACACACGTTGCACGCTCATCCTCCTAAGCCCCAAATATTCCATGGCCACGTATTTCGACCGGACCGTCGATCGAGCGTAGACTACACAAATGTCAAGAAGGTTCTTGATGATGTTCTCCCAGCTCGCCAAATCTGGAGCACCTTCACCGAGCCTAATCGTAAATCGGCAAGCATGTGTTCTCCCTGTCTGACGTTCGCTGCGTCAAGCAGCAGCCGCTGGCGATCGAAGGGTGCCTACTCGCCATCCATCACATGCGAGGCGATCGTGCGGGACCATCATCAACTTCGCTGCCGAGTAAACTCAAAGATTGGGCAAAGCGTGTCGGCAATCCGGGGCGCGGACCTCCGACAAAATTCTTTCGCATCGATCGGAGTTTGCGGAAATCATCCATCAAGATGTCGCCGTACCTCGGGGCAGTTCTACCTCAACAATCAACCGTCCAACGGTGACATCGACACAATGCTACAAATGCAGGCCGACAACGACCGTTATTTCATGACTCCCACGATGAGCGGCGGCTTCATCACGCTCCGGTCCCTTGAGTTGAGTCGAAAGCGGTGATCTGTGTCTAGTTCTGAAACATCGATTGGCTCATGTTGTAATTAAACTTTAATGAACTTGTAGTATGTCTCATTGGTTTGAGAGTCGTTCAACTTAGATGTAATCGATGCTATTAATGTCTTGCTTTTCTCTTCCGATCGTTCTTTGCATACTTATATATTGCTTATGTATTGTCTATGAATTGGTACTAACGTTTCGTTTGGCTAGTGCATAGCGATGCCAGCGTATGTCGTGTACAAGGGTAAGGTTCGGAGTCTCGATGACTGGGAGGAGTGTCGGAGACAGTTTCACCGATTCAGCGATAACAGTTACAAAGGTACACCACTAGGGCGAGGCGAATCTAGATCGCCCGCTATCTAGCGGGAGAGGGAGGGCGTTGGAGGAACCGGATGAAGGCGAGTTTCATCGTGATGATGCTCATCGTGATGACCGCAGCTCTCTTCTATGTGATGGTAGTTTAGATGATCGATATCGACTTGTAATGTGAAGACAAACTCGCTACTCGCGGTCTCGAGACTTGTAATATAATGTTCTATCTTTGTTCGGTCTTTTTAATTGGAGACTAATATGATGAATTGTATTAGGAGACTAATATGATGAATTGTATTCAAAGACTAATCTTCTGTTGTATTCGATGAATCTGCTTTGTTGATGTGTCTGTCTATATTTTGTCAAATTATACATTTTGTAACCTGTGCAAAAATAGAAAATAAAAATAAAAAACCTAATATTCATACTAATGGCGCATCACATCACGGTCGCCATTAGTATGACAATCATACTAATGGCGCATCATGGGCGATGCGCCATTAGTATCCTGTGATTACTAATGGCGCATCCGGTGGTGGTGCGCCATTAGTATCAAAGCACCTGGTATACATGGCCTGGGAGGCATACTAATGGGCACCTGGCCAAAACTAATGGCGTCGCCATTAGTATCAGAATACTAATGGCGCACCGGTGGTGCGCCATTAGTAAAATACTATGGCGTGCTATCAATGGCGCTACAGATCGCCATTAATGGCCATTTAGGTGCGCCATTAGTAGGGGTTTTCTAGTAGTGCAAAGAGGAAGGGCCGAGGGCGGCGGGCGTGTTGGAAATATGCCCTAGAGGCAATAATAAAAGTATTATTATATTTCATTGTTCATGATAATTGTCTTTTATTCATGCTATAAGCTGTATTATCCGGAAATCGTAATACGTGTGAATACATAGACCACAATATGTCCCTAGTGAGCCTCTAGTTGACTAGGTCGTTGTGATCAACAGATAGTCATGGTTTCACGACTATGGACATTGGATGTCGTTGATAACGGATCACATCATTAGGAGAATGATGTGATGGACAAGACAATCCTAAGCATAGCACAAAGATCGTGTAGTTAGTTTGCTAGAGCTTTACCAATGTCAAGTATCTCTTCCTTCGACCATGAGATCGTGTAACTCCCGGATACCGTAGGAGTGCCTTGGGTGTATCAAACATCTGGCGTAGCTGGGTGACTATAAAGGTGCATTACAGGTATCTCCGAAAGTATCTGTTGGGTTGACACGGATCGAGGCGGGATTTGTCACTCCGTATGAGGAGAGGTATCTCTGGGCCCACTTTCGGTAATGTATCATCATAATGAGCTCAAGGTGACCAAGGTGTTGTACGGGATCATGCATTCTGATGCGAGTAAAGTGACTTGCGTAACGAGACTGAACAAGGTATTGGGATACCGGCGATCGAGTCTCGGGCAAATAACGTACCGATTGACAAAGGAATTGTATAGAGGGTTTTGATCGAATCCTCGACATCGTGGTTCAACCGATGAAACCATCGAGGAGCATGTAGGAGCCAACATGGGTATCCAGATCCGCTGTTGGTTATTGCCGAGTCGTCTCGGTCATGTCTGCGTGTCTCCGAACCGTAGGGTCTACACATAAGGTTTGGTGGCGCTAGGGTTATTAGGAAGACTAGTATGTGACTACGAATGTTGTTCGTAGTCCGGATGAGATCCCGGACGTCACGAGGAGTTCGGAATGGTCGGAGGTGAAGTTTATATATGGGAAGTTGTCATACGGACAACGGAAAGTTTCGAGGTCTATCGGTAATGTCAGGGGCCACGGGAGGGTTCGAGGTCCACGGGAGGGGCCACCCCTCCGGAGGGCCACATGGGCATAAGGGAGGAGCCAGCCTGGAGGGCTGGGGCGCCCACCTTAGGCCCATGCGCCTAGGGTTGGGGAAACCACGAGGCGCCCCCTTGCAGAGGCAAGCCTCCCTCCTGCCGCCGCCCCCCTCTAGATCCCATCTAGAGGGGTGGCCCCTGCCCTTCCCTATAAATAGAGGGGTGTGGGGAGGCTTCTTTACCCATCTCCAGGCGCAGCCCTCCCTCCCAACACCTCTCCTCCTCCGTGGCGCTTGGCGAAGCCACAGCCGAATCTTGCTGCACCAACACCACCACGCCGTCGTCTGCCGTTCGGCGAGCTTCCTCAACCTCTCCTTCTCCCTTGCTGGATCAAGAAGGAGGAGGCGTCTCCGTCCCGTCGTGTGTTGAGCAGCGGAGGTGCTGTCCGTTCAGCACTTGGACATCGGTGATCTGAATCACGTCGAGTACTACTCCATCATCACCTTGCAAGCTTCGCACGCGATCTACAAGTGGTATGTAGATGCAAACTCTCTTCCATAACTTGTTGCTTAGATGAAATCATAGATGGATCTTGGTGAAACCGTAGGAAAATTTTAATTTTTGCAGCGTTCCCCAATAGAGGCGTGGCATGGCGGTGAGGCGGAGCCGGCAAGAGAGGTGGCGGCGGCGTGGGCAGGGCGGCGGGAGAGGTGGTCGCCGGTGTGGCCAAGGCCGCCCAGGCGAGGTGGTGGCTTCTCTGGATCGAGGCGGAGGAGGTGCGAGAGAGAGATCGTGGTGGGGGAAGGTGGGCTGTTGGGAGGATAAGGTGGAGAAAGAGATCGTGGTGGGGGAGGGTGGGCTATTGGGAGGATAAGGTGGAGAGAGAGAGAGAGTGGTGGGGGCATGGGAGGCGTGCAGGCGAGTGTGGGTTTTGCGTTTTAGCGATATGTGGATCAGATTTTGCCATGTCACTGATCCGCGTGATCGATCCGTGGGTTGTGTTTTTTCTTTGTTGTCTGCGGTTTTTCATACAGAGGCGGCAAAGGAGCACTTGCCATCTCTAAATGAAAATGAGAGGCGGCAAAGATTTTGCCGTCTACAATTTCTTATCTGAGGCGGTGAAATGAGCACTTGCCATCTGTAAAAAAGCATGAGGCGGCAAAGAGTCTTTGCCGTCTGTATTTTTCTACAAATGCCGTCTGTATTTTTTTTACAAATGGCAAAATATGTCTTTGCCGTTAGCCATTCTTAGCCGTAAGTAGCTGATGGCAAATGTGGTCTTTGCCATCTCTCCCGACAAAATCTTGACGGCAAAGAGATCCTTGGCGGCAAATTAGCTGATTCCCATAGTGAGGTATATATAGGAGGAAGAATGCGTCGGTGGAGCAGCAGAGGGCCCACGAGGTAGAGGCGCGCCCTCCACCCTCGTGACCGCCTATGGCACTTCTTGGAGTAGGGTCCATGTCTTCTGGATCACGTTCGGTGAGAAAATCACGTTCCCGAAGGTTTCATTCCGTTTGGACTCCGTTTGATATTCATTTCTTGAAACACGAAATGAGCAAAAAACAGCAATTCTGTGCTGGGCCTCCGGTTAATATGTTAGTCCCAAAAATAATATAAAAGTGGAAAATACTGCTCAATATAGTCCAAAACAGTAGATAAAGTAGCATGGAGCAATCAAAAATTATAGATACGTTGGAGACGTATCAGGCATCCCCAAGCTTAATTCCTGCTCGTCCTCGAGTAGGTAAATGATAAAAAAGAATTTTTGATGCGGAGTGATACTTTGGCATAATTTCAATGTAGATCTTCTTAATCGTGATATGAATATTCAGATCCGAAGGATTCAAGACAAAAGTTCATACTGACACAAAAATAATAATACTTCAAGCATACTAATCAAAGCAATCATGTCTTCTCAGAATAACATGGCAAAAGAAAGTTCATCCCTACAAAATCATATGGTTAGGCTATGCTTCATTTTAGTCACACAAAGATGTTCCCAACTTCTATACCCCGATGACAAGCCAAGCAATTGTTTCATACTTAAATAATCTCAAACTTTTTCAACCTTCACGCAATACATGAGTGTGAGCCATGGATATAGCACTATGGGTGGAATAGAATATGATGATGGGGATTGTGTGGAGAAGACAGAAAAAGGAGAAAGTCTCACATTGGCGAGGATAATCAGCGGGCTATGGAGATGCCCATCAATTGATGTCAATATGAGGAGTAGGGATTGCCATGCAACGGATCCACTAGAGCTATGAATGCTCAACAAAATAGAACTAGTGGGTGTGCATCCAACTTGCTTGCTCACGAAGACCTAGGGCATTTGAGAAAGCCCATCGTAGGAATATACAAGCCAAGTTCTATAATGAAAAATTCCCACTAGTATAAAAAGGACAACTTTATGAGACTCACTACATGAAGAACAAGGTGCTACTTTGAAACACAATATATGTGACTCACTACATGAAGAACAAGGTGCAACTTTGAAGCACAAGTATGGAAAAAGAGATAGTAGCATTGCCCTTTTTTTTATTATTTTTTTTGGGCCTTCCTTTTTTTGGGGCCTTTCTTTTCTTTTTGTCTTTTGGCCTTTCTTTTTTTCTTTTGGCCTTTCTTTTTTTTCTTTTTTTTGGGGCAATGCTCTAATAATGATGATCATCACACTTCTATTGATTACAACATAAGGATTACAACTCGAAACTTAGAACAAGATATGACTCTATATGAATGCCTCTGGCGGTGTACCGGGATGGTGCAATGAATCAAGAGTGATATGTATGAAAAATAATGCATGGTGGCTTTGCCACAAATACGATCTCAACTACATGATCATGCAATGGCAATATGACAAAGTAATGTATGTCATGATGAAGATGATGGAAGTTGAATGGCAATATATCTCGGAATGGCTATGGAAATGCCATGATAGGTAGGTATTGTGGCTGTTTTGAGGAAGATAAAAGGAGGTTTATGTGTGATAGGCGTATCATATCACGAGGTTTGGATGCATCGTGAAGTTTGCACCAACTGTCAAGGTGAGAAAGGGCGATTGCTGCATCGAAGAGGCTAGCAAAGGTGGAAAGCTGAGAGTGCGTATAATCCATGGACTCAACATTAGTGAAAAGAACTCATATACTTATTGCAAAAATTTAGAAGTCATCAAAAATCAAGTACTACGCGCATGCTCCTAGGGGGATAGATTGGTAGGAAAAGACCATCGCTCGTCCCCGACCGCCACTCATAAGGGTGCACAAGCCAGGTACACTTCATGTATTAAATTTGTTACACAACTTTAACCATACGTGCATGCTACGGGACTTGCAAACTTCAACACAAGCATCTTTTGAATTCATAATTACCCAACTAGCACGACTTTGATATTATCACCTCCATATCTCAAAACAATCATCAAGCATCAAACTTATCTTAGTATTCAACACACTCAAAAAGAAAGTTTCACATATCTTGAACACCAAGTATATTAACATTAAGCAAATTACCATTCTATTAACGACTCTCAAAATAATCTAAGTGAAGCATGAGAGATCAATAGTTTCTTTAAAACAAATCCACCACCATGCTCTAAAATATCTAAGTGAAGCACATAGAGCAAAAATTATCACGCTCAAAAGATATAAGTGAAGCACTATGAGCAAAACTATCAAGCTCAAAAGATATAAGTGAAGCACATAGAGTATTCTAACAAATTCCAATTCATGTATGGCTCTCTCAAAAGGTGTGTACAGCAAGGATGATTGTGGTAAACTAACAAGCAAAGACACAAATAATACAAGACGCTCCAAGCAAAACACATATCATGTGGTGAATAAAAATATAGCTCCAAGTAAATTACCGATTGAAGTGGACGAAAGAGGGGATGCCTTCCGGGGCATCCCCAAGCTTTAAATTTTTGGTATCCTTGGATTATCTTGGGGGTGCCATGGGCATCCCCAATCTTAGGCTCTTGCCACTCCTTGTTCCATAATCCATCAAAAGAATTCACCCAAAACTTGAAAACTTCACAACACAAAACTCAACAGAAATCTGGTGAGCCCCGTTAGAGAAAGAAAACAAAAGACTACTTCAAGGTACTTTAATGAACTAATTCTTTATTTATATTTGTGTTAAACCTACTGTATTCCAACTTCTCTATGGATTATAAACTAATTTACTAGCCATAGATTCATCAAAATAAGCAAACAACACACGGAAAACAGAATCTGTCAAAAACAGATCAGTCTGTAGCAATCTGTAACTAACGCAAACTTCTGGAACTCCAAAAATTCTAACAAAATAGGAAGTCCTGGAAAGTTCTTTATTGATCAGCCGCAAAAATAATCAGCATAAAAGCTCGTTCCTGTGATTTAACAAAATTATATTAAATGCGTGCAAAGTTTCTGTTTTTCAGCAGAATCAAATCAACTATCGGCGTAGGTTATCCTATAGGTTCTACTTGGAACAAACACTAATTAAAACATAAAACCACATCCAAACAGAAGCTAGATGGATTATTTATTCCTAAACAGAAGCAAAAACAAAAAACACAAAATAAAATTGGGTTGCCTCCCAACAAGCGCTATCGTTTAGCGCCCTAGCTAGGCATAAAAGCAAGGATAGATCTAGGTATTGCCATCTTTGGTAGGCAATCCATAAGTAGCTCTCATGATAGATTCATATGGTAATTTTATTTTCTTTCTAGGGAAGTGTTCCATGCCCTTCTTTAAGGGAATTGGAATCGAATATTCCTTCCTTCATATCAATAATTGCACCAATCGTTCTAAGGAAAGGTCTACCAAAATAATAGGACATGAAGGATTGCAATCTATATCAAGAACGATAAAATCTCTGGTAGCATAATTCCTATTTGCAACAATAAGAACATTATTAATTCTTCCCATAGGCTTTTTAATAGTGGAATCCATAAGATGCAAGTTTAGAGAGCAATCATCAAAATCACGAAATCTAGCGAATCACACAAAGTTTTGGGAATAGTAGAGACACTAGCACCCAAATCACACAAAGCAAGAAACTCATAATTTTTAATTTTAATTTTGATAGTAGGTTCCCACTCATCATAGAGTTTTCTAGGGATAGAAACTTTCAACTCAAGTTTTTCTTCATTAGATTGCATCAAGGCGTCAACAATGTGTTCGGTAAAGGCCTTATTTTGACTATAAGCATGAGGAGAATCTAGCACAGATTGCAACATGGAAATACAACCAATCAAAGAGAAATTTTCATAATTAAATTCCTTGAGATCCAAAATAGTGGGTTTAGCAACATCTAGGTTTTTATTTATTTCAATCCCACTTTCATCAATTTCATCATCAAGATCTAGAAACTCCGAATTCTTAGCACGCCTTCTAGGTAAAGGAAGATCATATTCAGTTTCATCAAGATTAATATTGCAAAACAAAGATTTAATGGGGGACACATCAATAACTTTTAGATCTTCATCTTGATTTTCATAGGAATTGGAAGAGCACGCTTTAATAGAGGCATCTTTGGAGCACGCATCCTAGCGGTTCTTTCTTTGCACTCATCACAGGAAATTCTCATGGCTTTGAGAGACTCATTGATATCATGCTTAGGAGGAATAGATCTAAGCTTTAAAGAATCAATTTCAAGAGAAATTCTATCAACGTTCCTAGCCAAATCATCAACTTTAAGCAATTTCTCTTCAAGCAAAGCATTAAAATTCTTTTGTGAATTCATAAACTCTTTAGCACTACTCTCAAATTCAGAGGGCATCTTATTAAAATTTCCATAAGAGTTTTTGTAGGAATTCCCATAATTATGAGAAGGATTACTAGGATAAAGCCTAGGATTAAAATTCCCTCTATAAGCGTTGTTTCCAAAACTATTCCTACCAACAAAATTGACATCCATAGATTCATTATTATTCTCAAGCAAAGTTGACAAAGGCATATCATTGGGATCAAGAGGAGTATTATTAGGAGCAAACATCTTCATAAGTTCATCCATCTTTTCACTCAAAACATTAATTTCTTCTATAGCATGCACTTTTTTACTAGAAGATCTTTCGGTGTGCCATTGAGAATAATTAGCCATAATATTATCAAGCAATTTTGTAGCATCTCCTAACGTAATTTCCATAAATGTGCCTCCCACGGCCGAATCTAAAAGATTTCTAGAAGCAAAATTCAATCCGGCATAAAATTTTTGTATGATCATCCATAAATTCAAACCATGAGTAGGGCAATTGCGAAGCATCAATTTCATTCTTTCCCAAGATTGGGCAACATGCTCATGATCAAGTCTTTTAAAATTCATAATATCGTTCCTAAGAGTGATGATCTTAGCAGGAGGAAAATACTTAGAGATAAAAGCATCTTTGCACTTGTTCCAAGAACCAATACTATTTTTAGGCAAAGCGAAAACCAAACTTTAGCACGATCTCTAAGTGAAAGCGGAAATAACTTCAATTTGACAATATTATTATCCGTATATGTCGGGAGGATCAGATGCCTTGCCCGCCCTTGAAGCACCTATGGGGCAGGGCCCCTTTGTCTGTGATGCGAGGCGGAGGAGAGCCTGAAGAGCAGATCGGCGAGAGCTGGCGGATTTTACCCAACCCGGAGCTCTCGGAGATAAGACTCCTCTGCTGCTTTGTGTTTGTATTGAGCTCGGGAGCTTGAAGAGCTCTGATGGCAGCTGCCCGAGCCTTGAGGAGTTGTCAAGGTGAACCCCAGCTCCAGACCTCGGATTCGAACCCCTCCACGTTGTGCATGGGCCTCCTTTTATAGGGCAAGGGGTCACCAACAGGTGTCAGCGTGGGAGAAAGGGGTAAGCGTAAAGAGGTGGTAGTTGGAGCAGTCTTGGGAACGGTGGAGCTACGATTGCTTGAGCAGTGGTTTCTACCTACTTTGTGAGTGGGGACAAGGGCATTTAATGCCCGTCGCCGTCGACCCCAAAAGCTCCGCCCTTGCCTCTCCGTCCGCAGCGATGGATCCACCGCCCGTGAGGTGCCACGTGTCCCCCGGCTGCGCAGCCACCCGCCCGCGTCCTGGAAAGGCCCAGGCGGCGCGTGGGCGATGGCTGGGGGCGGGCACTGCGCAGCTCCCGGCAAGTTCCTTGCCGGGTCTTGATCTCGCCGGACCGGGGCTTGCGGGCTCTGTAACATGCCGCTCCCGGGCCCTCGCCGGGACGCATGTAAGCGCCCGGCGTGTCTTACAGGATATAATCTTCTAAACTTCCCGCGAGCTCCTCTCGCCGGGGCCTCACGTGAGTGAGGTAACCTTGAAACTGAGCGGCCTTCCGGCAAGCTCCTCTTGCAGGGGTCTTGATCTTCTGTCTTGTATGCTTTGTCTTTGGATGGCTTGATCACGGGCGGGATGGCCTCCCGCGAGCCAGTGGTAAACCCTGCCGGGGAGCTGCATTGCCGATGCACAAGTTGGGGTACTAAGGTACCCCTATCTTAGTCTCACCGACAGGAGCCCGGGCTGGGCCACACACAGTGCGGCGCTGTTGGGCCAGGCCCAAAGGCAGTCTGCAGAACACCTTGGCCTGGCGCGCGAATCTGCTTCCGCATCCGCGCGTCCCCCCTAGCAGCGCAGCGTCGATTGCGGCGTCGTGGGAGGCGATGGGCGGCGCATGCGGTCATTAAGGCATCACTCCCGTGATCGTGGTGCAGGCGAGGTCACTTCACCCGTCGCCGGCCCGCCTTTACCGCCCGCAGCCCGCATGCATAGGGGTCGTGGCGGCGATGGTGGGAAACCGAGCCGTCCGCAGGCGAGCAGCGAGCCAGCCCGCTCCTCGACCTACCTCTGAACTCTGGGCGGAAAGCAGGAGAAGGATTACAGGCACCTTATCTTTTAATTTGTAAGCCTTGGGCCTTAGCTGTATTTGAAATCTGTAATCCTCTCTATCATGTTTTTCATCCTCTATGGACTTGTACTATATTAGGATGTTTTTAATGAAAAGAGGAAAGCTTGCGGACTGAGTCTTTTACTTGACTTACGTATTTTGTATGTTTCTCGCTCTCGGGGAGCTTGCGGGCGAACACGCTTGCAGTCTTGGGACAGCCATTGGCGGTGTTGCTTCCGACAAGCAACCTTGCGGGCGATTCGCCTTAACTTGAGCATGCTCGAAGCAAGATAAGTGTCTTATTAACAACTACTTGTGTTTGTTGAGCGGACTCGGAAACAAAACAAAAGAAGCAAGCCCAGGCAGCGACTTGGCTCCTCAGCGTATGGGTTTTACAAGACACGCTTTCGTTCAAAGACGCAGTCCGCTTTCCCAGTCCATGAGAGGATGCATGGCGAGGATGTAAAACTTATCGACTCCGCAGCCCCGCGATTTTAGCTTGCGGGGAGGAATCTTAGCATCTGCAGCCCAGCGACTCTAGCTTGCCGGGAAGAGTCTTAACATTCGCAGCCCAATGAGAGCTGGCTCGCCGAGGAGCCGTCTTGTGTGTGACCCCTCTGGCTCCTCCTTGTCGCTGTGATTGTAATCATGAAAACAGCTAAGATAGATCTGCTGCAGCTTCATTATTTACATGCATATGCATATAAATCTTCTGTGCGATTCATAAGCGATATCGTGCCTTGCCCTTCGTATGTTTCAACCCAGCGCTTGGGAAGCTTGCAGGGCAAACACGCTTGCGGCAGCAGGACAGCCAGCTGGCGGTGTTCGCGTCCGACAAGCAACCTTGCGGGGCGATTCGACGCTTACCTTGCTGAAAGCGGACTTGGAAGCAAGATAAAGGTGCAGCAGACACACTTGTGTTTGTTAAGCGGACTCGGAAACAAAACAAATGCATAGCTGGACCTCGACCTGGTTCTTCAGCGCTTACGAGTTTCTCATCTGAAGGGCATCGTCTGGCAAGGCTTGCCACGTCGCGCCCTCTACTTTCGCCCTTTGCATGCTTTTACCCTCGCTTCTAGAAACTTGTCAGCAAAGGACCCTTGCCTTGCGCTGAGTGCGGAACTTCGAAGCAGCCTGCTGGCCGAGGACTGCCGGCAAGCAACCTTGCATGACTAATCATACGCCCTTAGCTTTGTCGGCGGACTCGAACAAAGTGCGGCTATCCACGGGTAGGTTCCTCCAGCGCCACAGGTATTGCGTACAAAGAGCGAAAGCCACGAGGAACATAACATAAAAACAGCAAGGGACTAAAGAGGGCTCTGCATAAGAGCTCGATTGACTTAGCTTTTCTGTTTTCTGTGCTCGGCAAGGCCGCACTTCTCCCCGATCCTCCCCAGCGTATGTTCTCGTCCTTACGCTCTCTGAAGTCCACCAAGTATAACCATGCTTGCTGGCGTTGAGCATCAATGTCGGCTGGCGGTGCAGCCCGGCGAAGAACTTGTCGGGCTGGTCGCGGCGTGCTTTTATCGTCAGCGGACTCAAGGCGAAGCGGCAAGCGCGACCGACCACGATTAAATCCCTTTCACGCGCGAGGCCTTACATACGAGGGTATGGATTCTCGGGGTACAACTTCAGCTTCGGGCTTAGCAGTTTTCTTTGCCTTCTTGGCGGCGGGCGATCGGTGAGCTTCGATAAGCGGCGTCCTCCTCAGCAACGCAGCACTCCGGAGAGGTGCGGTTGCCGTAGTGGCACCGAGCTACTTGCTGGTGGAGCTTCGATGGCGGCGTCCTCGGCGGCAGCATAGCGCTCGGGGAGGTGCGGTTGCGGATGGCGCTGAAGAGCTGCTTGCTGGACTTAAGCGTGTCCACGGAGACCGGCGCGGTCACCCGTCCTGTCCACAGATCTGGTGGCACGCGGTGCCCTCGCGGCGACCACCCTTCGGCAGCGTCTCCTCCGCCCACCGTCGGCTCGGTGGCGGCGGATGAAACGCAGATGGGCCTATGACCCTCGAAGCCTTCCTCTTGAGGGCCATGGCGCTTGATTCTTGATAAACGGCCGTGGTGCCCAGAGAGGTTGATGAAAAACGCGCCCAGCAGCAGCCTCGGATCAAGTCCGCACAACCTCGGCGCCCCTACAGCGCGCCCGAAGATGTCGAAGCGGATCGGGTCTGCCCGCCGCCCGCGAGCACCTATGGGGCAGGGCCCCTTTGTCTGGCCGATGCGAGGCGGAGGAGGCCTGAGGCGGTCGAGGCGAGCCTGTGGCGGATTTTACCCAAGCCGGAGCTCTCGGGAGATAAGACTCCTCTGCTGCTTTGTGTTTGTATTGAGCTCGGGAGCTTGAAGAGCTCTGATGCAGCTGCCCGCCGCGAGGAGTTGTCAAAGATTGAACCCCAGCTCCCGAACCTACGGATTCCGAACCCCCTCCACGTTGTGCATGGGCCTCCTTTTATAGGGCAAGGGGTCACCAACAGGTGTCAACGTAGGAGAAAGGGGTAAAAGCGTAAAAGAGGTGGTAGTTGGAGCAGTCTTGAGAACGGTGGAGCTACGATTGCTTGAGCAGTGGTTTCTACCTACTTTGTGATGGGGACAAGGGCATTTAATGCCCGTCGCCGTCGACCCAAAAGCTCCGCCCTTGCGTCTCCGTCGCCACGGCGATGGATCCACCGCCGTGAGGTGCCACCGTGTCCCCTGGCTGCAGCCACCCGCCGCAGCGTCCTGGAAGGCCCAGGCGTAGCGTGGGCGATGATGCTGGGCGGGCACCTGCGCAGCTCCCGGCAAGTTCCTTGCAGGGGTCTTGATCTCGCCCGGACCGGGGCTTGCGGGCTCTGTAACATGCGCTCCCGGGCCCTCGCCGAGACGCATGTAGCGCCGAGGCGTGTCTTACAGGATATAATCTTCTAAACTTCCCGGCAGCTCCTCTCGCTTGAGGGCCTCCGTGAGTGAGGTAACCTTGAACTGGAGCGGCCTTCGGCAAGCTCCTCTTGCAGGGGTCTTGATCTTCTGTCTTGTATGCTTTGTCTTTGGATGGCTTGATCACGGGCGAGGATGGCCTCCGTGAGCCGTGGTAAGCTCTGCCAGCGGGGGGCTACATTGCCGATGCACAAGTTGGGGTACTAAGGTACCCCTATCTTAGTACACCGACAGTATCTTTCTTCTTTTGCATATCACACAAATCAACAAAATTGTTTAGATGAGTAGCGGCATCTTCACTAGGAAGGTCGGTGAATTGATCTTCCATAACAAGATTCAACAAAGCGGTATTGATTTCACAAGACTCATCATTATTAAGAAGAGCAATCGAATTACTAAGAAATCATTATTATTGGTATTAGAAGTCACACAATTTGGAATTATCTTGCGCCATGGCAACAAGTAATCAACACACAAGCAAACAGAAAGGCAACGAGAGAAGGCAAGCGGAAAAGAGGAGGAGGCTGGGAAAAGAGGCGAATAAAATGGCAAGGGTGAAGTGGGGAGAGGAAAGCGAGAGGCAAAGGGCAACTAATGTAATGTGAGAGATAGGGAGTGTGATGGGTACTTGGTTTTGTTGACTTGCTTGCGTGAGCCTCCGGCAGCGGCAAGAAATTCTTCTTGCTACCTCTTGAGCACTGCGTTGGATTTCCCGAAGAGGAGAGGATGATCGATAAAGTAAGCGTAAGTATTTCCCTCGGTTTTGAGAACCAAGGTATCAATCCGATGAGGAGATCACGCACAAGTCCTCGTACCTACACAAAGCGATAGCTACTGCAACCAACACGATTAGGGGTTGTCAATCCTTCACGGTCACTTACGAGAGTGAGATCTCATAGAGATGTTAAATAATATTTTTGGTATTTTTGATAGATAGATGCAAAGTAAAAAGTAAAAGGCAAAGTAAAAACAAAGCAAGTAAATAAGGTAATGGAGATTGATATGATGAGAATAGACCCGAGGGCCATAGGTTTCACTAGTGGATTCTCTCAAGAGCATAGATATTCTCGGTGGGTGAACAAATTACTCTTTGAGCAATTGTGAAATTGAGCATAGTTATGAGCATATCTAGGTAATGATCATGTATATAGGCATCACGTCCGAGACAAGTAGATCGAAACGATTCTGCAGCTACTACTACAACTCCACTCATCGACCGCTATCCAGCATGCATCTAGAGTATTAAGTTAAAAACAGACTAACGCCTTAAGCAAGATGACATGATGTAGAGGGATAAATTCATGTAATATGATAAAAACCCCATCTTTTTATCCTCGATGGCAACAATACAATCGTGCCTTGCTTCCCATACATCCTTTGGGAAAGGACACATAAAATAGAACCCAAAGCTAAGCACTTCTCCCATTGCAAGAACTACCAATCTAGTTGGCCAAACCAAAAGGATAATTGAAGAGACTTGCAAAGATAACTCAATCATACATAAAAGAATTCAGAGAAGATTCAATTATTTTCCATAGATAATCTTTGGATCATAAACCCACAATTCATCGGTCTCAACAAACACATCGCAAAAAGAAGATTACATGAATAGATCTCCACGAGAGAGGGGAGAACATTGTATTGAGATCCAAAAAGAGAGAAGCCATCTAGCTACTAGCTATGGACCCGAAGGTCTGAAGTAAACTACTCACACTTCATCGGAGGGCTATGGTGTTGATGTAGAAGCCCTCTGTGGTGGATGCCCCCTCGTGAACTCTGGAACAGGCCCCAAGATGGGATCTCGTGGATCTGAGAAGGTTCGGCGGTGGAATTAGGTTTTGGCTCTGTTACGATCGTTTGGGGATCGTGGGTATATATAGGAGGAAGGAGTACGTCGGTGGAGCAACAGAGGGCCCACAAGGTAGGGGGCGCGCCCAGGGGGCACGGCCTCCACCCTCGTGACCCCCTCTGGCACTTCTTGGAGTAGGGTCCAAGTCTCCTGGATCACGTTCGGTGAGAAAATCACGTTCCCGAAGGTTTCATTCCGTTTGGACTCCGTTTGATATTATGTTTCTTCGAAACACTGAAATAGGCAAAAAAACAACAAATCTGGGCTGGGCCTCCGGTTAATAGGTTAGTCCCAAAAATAATATAAAAGTGGAAAATAAAGCCCAATATAGTCCAAAATAGTAGATAAAGTAGCATGGAGCAATCAAAAATTATAGATACGTTGGAGCGTGTCGGATAGCGAGGAGCCATCAAGACATGCTCGGTGAAGCAGCTCGGTGGAAACCCGCTGCTTCTTATTTGAATAAGCGGGGTAACCGGGGAAGCTTGGCGAGTCGTTTGTTGCGATCTGCTTCTCGTTCCTCTAGCCCCATTACCCTTTCGTGCAGCGCCTATAGTTGGCTCTGCTCCAGTTTCTTCCTCCTCTCCTGGGTTCTGTAACCCCCTGCGTCCGGAAAACCAACCTTCCACGGAATGGAGCCTGGCGTGCCTCGTGTCCATCCAGGGTGCTCAGGATTCCTGAGGGCCATTGTGAGCTTGTCCTTCTCCACATGCAGAGCGAGCGTCCATTGTTGCGCTGCATCGATATAGTCGAAGCTTGGTGACTAGTATTTTCAGTTGCTCGTCCGTCAGCGGCACTTCCACGATAGAGGGTCAAGGTTACGCCAGCCCGAAGAACCAAGTCCGGCAGCGATGCAGCGATTCATTGTCTCTGGTTCGATCCCTTTATCAAGCAGATCATTCTCAGCCTTGGACCACTTAGGCCGTGCTTTGAGGTAGCCACGACACCGTGCGATGGTGGCTGCTTCTTCGCAGCATTTTGCTTGTTTATCGCCGACATCTTCTTACTCTTTTCCGATGTCTTGTGGGCGCAAATGCGGGGCGATGATCTTCGATCTTCTCATATTTGCCGATGAATTATGGTGTCTCTTCTTTGTCGACAAACTTGTTCAGCTCTTTCCTCCACCTCCTGAATAGGCTTGCCATCTTCTTAAGAGCACAAGACTTGATTAATTGCTCTTTAGCGGCTTCTCCGAATCCTCCTCTGGCGGTAGGGTGAAATTTGCCTTCAGCTCAGTCAAAGATCATCTTTACGCATATCATTGACATAAGACACCTCGGGGTCTTCCTCCTTGAAGCTTATACCATTGTTGGATGCTGATCGGGATCTTGTCCCTAAGCGAAGCGGAAAATCGTTCTTTGTCGAATGGGTTCAATCAGTTCGCCGTAGAAGCGCGATTGCTGTGATCTCAAACCTTTCATCCGGGCTCAACTTTTCTTGGGCCTCGTCTCCTTACGAAGTTGTGCTCGATCCGGAGAGCTAGAAAAGGAAGAAAGAGCGAGAGTTAATTAATATGTGTACATATACCAAAACAATGAATGCATCAATTAACTACGGGCTTAACTAATATATATATACTGGCGGACTCGGTTCGGTCACGGAAGCGATCGACCACGGTCTCCTTCTTGTACCTCCATTGGGTCACGGAGCCATCATGAACATAGCCCTCTTCTTGTACCGGCATTAATGGGCGAAGCCATCATGAACATAGCCCTCTTCTTCACCCAGTCCTTCTTGACCATCGGTGTCATTGAGAAATGGCCTAGCGACATCACTTCCTTGTGCGATTATGTCCCCAACATAAACCACATTTGCTTCGTCTGGGAGTGCTCCATAGTTTACGCAAATATTTACAACATGTCAATTATTATTAAAACATGGTACAGATGGATATATATTAGTGGCAAACGTAGAACTAGCTAGCTAATAACAATAAGGAATCATGTTAGTGGCCTCGACGCTGCTTCTCTAGGGTTTAGGGTGGCCTAGACAACTCTTCAAGGGTTTGGGGTGGCCTAGACACAACGCTTCAAGGGTTTGGGGTGGCCCCGACATAACGCTTCAAGGGTTTGGGGTGGCCTCGATGACAACGCTCTATCAACTTGGTAAATTTGGGTGGCCTCAAGAGAGTTTGTCGGGTAGGGGCGCGGCGGTGGGGGTAGGAGGCGAACAAAGTTTTTCTCTAGGGTTTGGGTGTCCTCGAGAGTTTTGGTCGGCGAGAGGGCGAGGGTGCTGCCATGGTATAAGTTATCACGGCGAGAGGGGTACATATATCGACCGCCCCTCATGTCGAAGTTATCCGGGAGGGTTATATCGACAAGACGCGACATACATATACATGGGAAAATAATGTTATCGGGGAGGGGTATCGGTACCCCCCTCACATTGAAGTTGCTCGGGAGGGTATATCGACAACGACATACCCGATAAAAATAAGAAGACAAAGAAGAAATAAAAGAGGAGAAGAAGAAAGGAATAGAAGAGAAGCAATCGAAGAAAAAAAAGAAGAAAAGAAAAGGAGAAGAAGAAAGGACTAGAGGAGAAAGAAGAGAAAAAAATAGAAATTTCGTTTTTTCTTCTTTCTCCTCTATTCCTTCTTCTTTTCTCCTCTTCTTTTCTTCTTCTCCCTCGTGTTGAAGTTATCGGGAGGGTATATCGGCTGACGACAGAGGAAGATCGAAGAAAAAAAAAGAGGAGAAGAAGAAAAAATAGAAAATTTTCTATATTTTCTTCTTCTCCTCTATTCTTTTCTTCTTCTCCTCTTCTTTTTCTTCTTTTTTCCTCTTCTTATTTATTTCTCCTCTTCTTCCTCTCCTCTTCTTCTCCTTTCTTCCTCTTCTTATTTTCCTTTTTCCTCTCCTTCTTTTTCTTCTTCTTCCTTCTTTCTAGCTAGATATATAAAACTTTTCTAAAAATGTAACTTTTGCATATAAAAAACTTTTTCTTCTTCTTCCTCCTTCCTTCTCTTCCTTCTTCCTAAATATATAAAACTTTTCCAAAAATGAAACTCACCTAAAATTAATGTACTAAATCAGAGAACATTAATGTACTAAAATTAATGTATTTTTAAAACACCATGCATATTACTAAAATACATACATTCATACAAAAACATGTAAAAATACATACATACATATATGAACATACATAAAAATACATATATCTAAAAAAATACATATATACATATATGAAAATATAAAAACATCTAAAACATGTAAAAATAGCATATATATATATATATATATATATATATATATATATATATATATATATATATATACATATATATATATATATATATATATATATATATATAAAAACATATACATATATGCATGGGCAGCGTGTGTGCTCACAAAGGCGCTGTCGAGGCAGCGGCGGAAGGCGAGGGGAAGTGGCGGGAAGTGGTGGCGATGGCGTCGGCTTGTGACGAGTGGCAGCGGCAGCGTCGGGTGTAGGGAGGTGACCGTGTGGCATGGGGTGTGTGTGGCAGCAGTGTCGGGTAGCGAAGTGTGAAATGGTGGCGAGGCGAGGCGGCGGCGAAGGCGGCAGCGATGTCGGCGAGGTGTGGTCGGCGGCTTGGCGGTGGCGTCGGTAGCGAAGCTGCGAGAGATGAAGTGAAAAGCGCAAGTCTTTGCTTATATAGCAAAGCCATTGGTTCGGTTCGTGGCACCAACGGGACCAGCATACTAGTCGGTTGGTGCCACCAACGGGACCAAACCTATTTTCTGCAGCCCAAAGGCGGGAAGCAATGACCTTTGGTCGGTTGGTCGCACCAACCGAAATAAGGGCGTGGTCGGTTGGTGCCACCAACCATTCAATCTGCTAGTCGGTTGGTGCCACCAACGGGACCAAACCTGTCTGCCCTCGTCGCGGCCAAAGTTTAGCCCACCTCGGTAGTTGAGAGGGCTCGAGAGTGGTTTATAAGCTGCTGCTGCCACCCTCTCGAGCTCCTCTCAGCTATGACTTCGAGCCTAATCTCACACTATGTTGTTGTGGGCCTATTGGGCCTTCTGCGAACTGAATCCTAGCCAGTTGGGTTTCTAGTCGTATTCAAGCCGTGGTGGCCCAATAGGTGGCAGGTTTTTTTAGTTTTTTTCCAGTTTTTTTGTTTTTTTTGCATTATTTATTTTCTTTTCTTTTTTGCTTTATTTTTAATTCTTTTTTGCTTTTAGTTTGGAAAAATTATAAACTTTACTGTTAGTGCCATTAGTTTTCAAATTTGAAAACACTTTTTTTTTTTTTGTTTTCTTTCTTTCTTTATTTATTTTATTTTGTTTCTACTTACAAAAACTACTTATTGTTACTATTTTATTTTTTCCAGTTTTTTGTTTTGTTTTCTGCATTATTTATTTTCTATTGTTTTTTGCTTTATTTTTGATCCTTTTTTGCTTTTAGTTTTAGAAAAATTATAAACTTTCATTAGTGCCATTAGTTTTCAAATTTGAAAACACTTTTTTGTTTTTCGATTTCTTTGTTGCTTTATTTATTTTGTTTTCTTTCTACTTACAACAAAATACCTATTATTGCTATTTTATTTTGTTTCCAGTTTTCTTGTTTTGTTTTCTGCATTATTTATTTTCTTTTGTTTTTGCTTTATTTTTTAATTCTTTTTTCTTTTAGGTTGACAAAATTATAAATTTTCTGTTAGTGCCATTAGTTTTCAAATTTTGAAAACACTTTTTTATTTTTTGTTTTCTTTGTTGCTTTATTTATTTTGTTTTGTTTCTACTTACAACAAAATACTTATTATTACTATTTTATTTTGTTTCAGTTTTTTGTTTTGTTTTCGCATTATTTATTTTTTTTTTTCTTTATTTTTAATTCTTATTGCTTTTAGGTCGACAAAATTATAATTTTTTTGTTAGTGCCATTAGTTTTGAAAAATTATAAACTTTACTGTTAGTGCCATTAGTTTTCAAATTTGAATAGTTAAAATTTGAAATCTTTGAAATTTGTGTGAATCACAAGTTTGTGATTAACTTTACTAAAAAAATGAACATAGATGCGCCTATAAAGAAAATTCAACCTAAATTCATAATAAACCGGGACTAATGGTCATGGGCGAGGCGGCGCGTGGTCCCGATCCGTGCGTGGAATCGGGACCAAAGGTCGAACGAACCAGGAACAAAAGGTCGAGGCGGACAATGTTATCATACTAAATGCATTACAAAGTTGGCATGGTATCATCATAATAGTTGCGGGAGAAAGTCTTCACTTTTCTTCGCTTGTGTCATTGCTTATTGCGCGTAATTAACCATGGATAATCTTCATCGTTTATCGGGATCTTTGGGTCAGCCTTGACTTTGAAGGAGAATTTCATGAAACTTTTATAATCTTGAGACATATCATCTTGCCCTCCACTCCCCGATGTCCCTTTTTCTGAAAAGAACTATGTGGCGCTTTGGCTCATCGTATGATGTATTTGCTTCCTTATATTTTCTTTTTCTCGGTTTGGTAGACATGTCCTTCACATAGATAACATGTGCCACATCATTGGCTAGGACGAGCGGTTCGTTAGTGTACCCAAGATTTTTCAGATCCTTTGTTGTCATTCCGTCTTGTGGGTCAACTGTACCCGCCTCTGACAGTTGACCCATTTGCATAAGCGAGGGACCTTAAAATCATGTCCGTAGTCAAGTTCCCATATGTCCACTATGTAACCATAATATGTGTCCTTTTCCTCTCGGTTGGTGCATCAAAGCGGACACGCTGTTTTGGTTGGTGCTCTTTTGATCTTGGTCGATCGTGTAAAATGTATTCCCATTTATCTTGTATCCTTTGTAAATCAATACAGATCAATGATGGTCCCTGGACAACAAGTACAACTTATCACAAGCAGTGTTGTCACCTCGAGATGTGTTTCCAACCAAGCTGCTGAAAGTCTGATGTGTTCATATGTAATCTAGTCGTCGCCTTTGCTTTGGGTGTTTGGGCCTTGATTGTTCTTGTGTTCATCGACATACAGGGTCACCAAGGTAGAGTTACGTAGAAGCTGTGTAGTGTGCTTGAGACCAAGAATATCCGTCCTGCATAATATTGAGTCCCTTCAAGCGTGCCTTTTCTAGTCAGTCTTCTCTCATCTTTGCGATTTAGGAGACCTATCTTCTTAAGGCCAGGAATGAAGTCGACACAAAACCGATGACATCCTCTGTTTGATGGCCCATGGAGATGCTTCCTACGGCCTAAGCGATTCTGAGACATATTTCTTTAGGACTCCCATGAACCTCTCAAAGGGGTACATATTGTGTAGAACTACGGGGCCCAGAATGACAATCTCGGCAACTAGATGAAGTAGGATGTGCGTCATGATATTGAAGAAGGATGGTGGGAACACCAGCTCGAAACTGACAAGACATTGCACCACATCACTCCTTAGCCTTGGTATGATTTCTGGATCGATCACCTTCGAGAGATTGAATTGAGGAATGCACATAGCTTCACAATGGCTAATCGGACGTTTTCGGTGAAGCCCCTCAATGCAACGGAGCGATTGCGTCATAATCACGTGGCGTCATGAGACTTTAAGTTACGAAACATTTTCTCTGCCATATTTATTATTCCTTTATATTGACGAAGCCAGTCGTGACCTTCATACTAAGAAGGCATGCAAAGAAGATTTCCTTCTCTTCTTTGGTAAGAGCATAGTGGCGGGACCTTCATCTTGCTTTGGAGGCATGCCATCTTTTTTCGTGCAAGCGTTGCAGGTCCTCCGTGCCTCGGCTGTATCTTTTGTCTTTCCATACATGCCCAAGAAGCCTAGCAGGTTCCGCAAAGGTTCTTCGTCATGTGCATCACGTCAATTGAAGAGCAGACCTCTAGGTCTTTCGGTGAGGTAGGTCCCAAAATATAGATTTCTTCTTCCACATGGGTGCGTGTCCCTCGGCGTCATTCGGAACAACTAGTGCGTCGGGACCCTTTCCAAAGTACGTGATCACCGGTATGCATGGCGGGCTTCTTCCGGTGATCTGCCTCGCCTTTGAAATGATTGCCTTTCTTTTGACATTGATGGTTGGTCGGCAAAAATCGGCGATGGCCAGGTACACTCTTCCTGCAGCTTCGGTATATACTATTGGTGTCAAGTAAACAATGCATGCATCGTGGTATCCCTTGTTTATGCATCTGAAAGATTCTTGAGGCGGGCGATCGTTGATGGTCACGAACAGCAATGCCTTTAGGTCAAATTCCTCCTGTTTGTGCTCATCACGTGCTTACACGTTTCCATTCCACGGCTGTAAAGTTCTTCAACTAATGGCCTTAGGTACACATCAATGTCGTTGCGGGTTGCTTACACTAGTAGAAAAAGGTCAAACATGAAGCACATTAGTGCGGTTTGTATTAGAGCGGCACTAATGTATACGATAATGCGGTTCAACGGCTAGCAGGGCCGCTCTCATTAGTACCGGTTAAGTGGCTAACCTTTAGCACGGTTAGTGCCACGAACCGGTACTAATGAAGTGGTGGCAGGATGTTGTCGATCTGGGCCCCTCCGGCACCTTTAGTACCGGTTCGTGCCACGAACGGTACTATAGATCCTCCTGCATATAAACCCTTCGTCCAGCTTGCTCTGTTCATCCCCTTTCCCTCTCCTCTCCTCTCTGTTCTTCCTCTTCCCCTCGAGCTCACCACAAAATTTGCCCAAAATTTGTCAAGATTTGAAGCCCCCATCCATTCAAATGATCACAAAGGTTAGCAACTTTGTCCTTTCATCTCTCATTGCTAGATTAGCTCTTGCAATGCTTTATATAATTACTAATTTGTGAGTTTAGTAATTTGGGAGAAATATATATATGTGCTAGTATTTGATTTATATGCAATTTGAGGTCAAAAATAACACTTAGTTTGCATATGTAGGTGTGGTTTACTTAGTGCCTTCTAAATCTCCGTCGTAACCACCGTCGATCGCCCTTACCGTCCGTCACTTGGCACCACCTTGTGGTGAGCCTCTTGTTCATGTAATTTTATATAAAAATTGATGTTTGTGTGATTTGGATATATAGTTAATCATGTAATAATTATCTTACCCGTCGTTGTTTGTTATACATAGTGCCATGGTTTTGATATCCGTCCCGTCGGCCCTCGTCCTTGTTATGATTCGGATGTGGTATATTCTCTTTTAAAACTATTAGTTGCATTTCGTGTTTATGACAAATTATGCCCATCAAGTTGACATAGATATTTTTATCTAGGAGGTATGTGAACGGAAATTCAACCGACCCTATTATCGAGAGGTTAAATTTAGTTGAAAGAAAGCGAGTACTTGAAAGAAAAATTGAAAAGAATTGAGGGAGAAGATGGAATTGGAGTTGCATGTTGCCGATGTAAATCGATGATCACAAGATCAAGATGGAGAAAATGCGCTTGAAGAATAGAAAGATTAGAAAATATGCCATCGATAGTGAGGCTTGGTATCATTATGCTGTTGGATCAATTGTTACCTTAGTTGCGATCTTGATCGCATTTGTTTATTACATTTAAATGCTTTAGCTAGAGAGTTATTTGTTTGTTGCATTTAAGTGTTGTATGAACTTTATGTATGAACTTGTATTAATTTGGTCTATTGATTGTTGTGTAATGAAGATGAGCCGACAATGGATGTCACGATGACCGATGCTCACCCAGTTCGTTGAGGCGTGCATACTTTTACGCTTGCGGATGAGGCAAACAAGCGGGCGGATGGTTTTATGCCTTGTCCATGTGGTGTCTGTAGAATGGTCACAATTACTCTCGTCAAGAACCATTCCGTCCACTGTTTGAGTCGGTTTCATGCCCCACTATAATGTTTGGACCAAGCACGGAGAAAGAGGGGTTATGATGGAAGACAATGAAGAAGAAGAGGACGAGCAGCTATCCGGCCATGGGTTCCCTGAATACGATGATACAACAATGGGGAAGAAGCTGAGCGGTGTGCGGGAAGAAGCTGAGCGGCAATGCGGGAAGAAGCTGAAGAAGAGGCATCAGATGAGCCGTTGATGATCTAGGTCGGGCCATTGCCGATGCAAAGAGAAACTGTGCAAGTGATTTGGAGAAGAAGAAGTTGCGATGCATGTTAGAGGATCACAAAAATTGTTGTACCAGAATTGCGTGGGTGACAAGAAAAAGCTGGGCACCCTTTGGAATTGCTGCAATGGAAGGCGAAGAATGGTGTATCGACAAGGGATTTGGAAAGTTCTGGTAATGATAAAGGATATGCTTCAAAGGACAACGAATTGCCGAAATGCGTCTGAAGCAAAGAAGGCTGTCGTCCTCTAGGGTTAGAGGTGCAAAAGATACATGCATGCCCTAATGATTGCATCTGTACCATGGTGAGTCTGAGTTTGAGCGCTTGCCGGTATGTGGTGCATTGCGCTATAAGATCAGCGCGATGGGCTGGTGATGTCGGCGGCGCCCGGAAGAAGATTCCTGCCAAGGTGATGTGGTATTCTCCTATAATACCCGGTTGAAACGTTGTTCCAAAACAAAGAGCATGCCAAAGCGATGAGATGGCCTGAGAGAAGACCGTAAGAAAGGCGGAAAGTTGAGAGTACCTTGGCGGGTCGCAGTGGAGAAAAATCGAAAGAAATGCGGGAAGGAGTTTGCGGATGGCGCAAGGGCGTATGGTTTGGTCTAAGCGCAGATGGCATTAATCCTTTTGGGGAAGCGAGCAGCAACCATAGCACCTGGCCTGTGACTCTATGTTTGTATAACCTTCCTCCTTGGTTGTGCATGAGCGGAAGTTCATTATGATGCGGTGCTTATCCAAGGCCCTAAGCAACCGGCAGCGACATTGATGTGTACCTAAGGCCATTAGTTGAAGAACTCTTACAGCTGTGGAATGGAGCAGGTGTGCGTCGTGGGATGAGCACATGGGGAAGAATTTGACCTCAAAGGCGTTGCTATTCGTGACCATCAATGATTGGCCTGCTCTCGGTAACCTTCGGAGACGGACAAACAAGGGATACGCGGATGCGCGCTATTTGGATGATACTGACGGTATATATTTGAATAGTTGTAAGAAGAATGTGTACAGGACATCGTCGATTTCTTCGGCGGGCATCCGTAAGAAAGAAAGGCAAGCATTTCAAAGGTGAGGCGGATCACGGACGAAGCCTATCCATCGTATTGGTGCTGATGTACATGATATGGTGAAGGATTTGAAGGTGATATTTGGAAAGGGTCTGGCGGACAACCTGTTCGAAGGGCTTGAGCGACAGACAGCGCACCCATGTGGAAGAATAAATCTATATTTTGGGACCTGCCATATTGGAAAGACCTAGAGGTCCGCTCCGCAATCGGCGTGATGCACGTCACGAAGAATCTTTGCGTGACCCTGCTTGGCTTCTTGGGCGTGTATGGGAAGACAAAAGATACACACGAGGCGCGGGAGGACCAGCAGCGTATGCGGAGAAGATGGCATACATCGAGGGTCATGCAAGCTATGCTCTTACCAAAGAAGAAGAAATCTTCTTTGAATGCTGGTCGATATTAAGGTACCGTCGGCTTCTAAATCGAATATAAAGGGAATAATAAACATGGCGGAGAAAAAGTTCCGAACCTAAAGTCTCATGACTGCCACGTGATTATGGCATAGCTGCTTCCGGTTGCATTGAGGGGCTTCTACGGAAAGCGTTCGATTAGCCATTGTGAAGCTATGTGCATTTCTCAATGCAATCTCTCGAAGGTGTCGATCCGGAAATCATACCAAGATTCTGAGAATGATTTGGTGCAATGTCTTGTCGAGTTTGAGTTGGTGTTCCCACCATCCTTCTTCAACATCATGGCGCGTCCTAGTTCACCTATCTTGAAGAGATTAACGTTTTGGGTCTGTATTTCTACACAATATGTTCCCCTTTGAAAGGTTCATGGGAGTCTTAAAGAAATATGTTCATAACCGTGCTAGGCGAGAAGGAAGCATCTCCAAGGGCCATCAAAATGAGAGGTCATTGAGTTTTGTATTGACTTTATTCTGACCTTAAGCGATTGGTGTTCTGAATCGCGGCATAAGGCGGTTGGATGGAAAAACGCGCTAGGAGGAACAAATAATATGTATGTCGGACATTCTCTCCTTTGAAGCACACTACAGTCTCTGAATTCCACCTTGGTAGCTCCGTATATGGATGAACACAAGAATTTGCTCGCTCCAAACACGGGGCGATGCGATGAGTGGATTACGTGAACAAACCAGGAGTTTTGCCAGCGGTTGCGAACCGCGTACCATGCATACCACCTCTATTGAAGATGACACTGTACTTGCTGTCCCGATTACCATCTTGAATATAATGACTTTCAAAGTGCGAGATAAATGGTAATACATTTTACGATTGCCCAAGATAAGAAGAGCACCAACCAAAACAGTGGTGTCGCTTTGATCTGAGAAACCAAGGCGGGAAAGAAACATATTATGGTTATATACAGGACATATGGGAACTTGACTATCGGCGTGGTTTAAAGGTCCCTTTGTTTGGTGCAAATGGGTCGATATGACACGGCGGGAATAACGGAAGACCCATGATGCGGAATGACAATAGTGGATCTCAACAATCTTGCGTATGCAGAGCAGACCATTCGTCCTAGCCAATGATGTAGCACAGGTTTTCTATGTGAAGGACATGTCTACCAAGCCAAGAAAAAAGAAAAGATAAGAAGCGAATGCATCGTCACGATGAGCCAAAGCGGCACATAGTTCTTTACGGGAAGAGAAACATCGTGGGAGTGGATGACAAAGACGGACAAGTCGGAAGATTATGAAAAGTTTGATGAAATTGCTCCATTCACGGTGAATATTGACCCGAGCATCCGTTAAATGATGAAGATTTTCCATGGTTCGGCGCAAAGGACACCTGCGAAGAAAAAGTTTCACACCCAAAGATGCAGGATGTGATCGGCTTCACTATCATCACTTTCTTACATGTTTCACACCGAGGAGGAATGTCTGTAATAGTTAGGGTAGTTATGTGTTTTGGCATTTGAAGCGAAGAAATTTTATGTGCAAACAAATTCTTTTCATGCATTTACTGATTTTTTCCAGCTAAATGACCACTGAAATTGAAAAGCAATTCAAATGAACTCGAGAAAAGGTTGAAAGTTGGCATGGTATCATAATTTCATATAAATAGCATGTGCAAGAAAGTAGAGAGATTCGACAAAAACTGGATGCGCCGTGTACAAAATGGACAATCTCTTTGAATGTCGGGGTTTAAGCGAAAACTGAACTGTTACAAAGGCATTTCATTTTTAAATAACCTAAGCATTACTAAATTGAATATAATGATAAAACACACTAATATTGAACATAAGAAAAAG
>JAHHZJ010003352.1:0-29258 GCA_021437245.1 Aegilops speltoides
GGGGATGTCGGATGGTTGCCACGCAAACACATCGACATTCGCCCTTGAGGAAAAGGCAGCAAGCGCTTTCCTATTTGTTGTCAAGTATGGCGCGATGGTGAAGGTACCACGATCTGCCGTCCTCCTGGCGGACACCTTCTTGGTTGCGGCGGGGCGCCATTTCCTTTTACTCTTGCGGTGGAGCTCGGCGGGGCGTCCTCGGCGGCAGCGCAGCACTCGAAGAGGTGCGGTTCTTTGGAGTGGGCCCCGAGCACTTGCGGACTTGGTCTTCGTCTTCTTCCCGGGAGCTTCAGCGGCAAGTGTATTCTTATCGGCCGCAGCTGCCGCATCCCGGTAGATCTTGTCGGCGCGGACAAGCGCATCCTTCTTGTCGCCGTGGGCGGTGATGGCGCTTATCGGCCCGGCATCTTGAGTACGTTGTAAGCATAATGGGAAGCTGCCATGAACTTGGCGAGGCGGGGCGACCGAGTATTCCATTGTATGGCAACGGAATATCGGCGACGTCGAAAGTGATGCGCTCGATCCTGAAATTGAGCTCCCGCCAAAGGTCACCGGCGAGTGATCTTTCCTTGGGCTTACTCCGTCCGGGTTGATTCCTTGGAAAGGACCGGTCTCTTGAGCTCGCCATCTGAAATTTGGAGTTTCTTGATCACAGCAGAGGAGATCAAGTTCAGCCCGCCCGCCGTCAACCAACATTTTGGTGACCTTGAGGTTCTGGATGGTGGGCGAGACCAGCATCGGCAAGCACCCGACCGCGGTGGTGCGGTCGGGTGATCCTCAAGATCAAAAATGATGGGCGTCTTGGACCATTTGAGGAACTGCTTGCGACTCCACAGGCGGCTCCGCTGCATTCACCTCACGCACCTTTGCTTTAGGCTGGCGGTGGGAGGTGTGCGAGAGGCGCCACCGTCGACGCACTGCAGGACCTCCGTGGCTTCTGGAACTCCTGCCGCTGTTATCCTCATCCTCCATGTCTTTGTCGTCGTCTTCTTCATCCTTGTCGCGGCCCCGGGGAGGTCGATCACCTTGCCGCCGCTTGGCCCTGCCGCGGCGTCCTCCCCGGCCATTGAACGGCCGCTTCTTGCTCGGTTCTCCTCCGCCACCTTGGGCCCTCTCCTTGTCGCGCCTCTTGTACTCAGCTTTTTGCTGCTCGGCGAGATACTCGGCGCGCTTGCGATTGGAAGATCGTGGCCCTTAGTGCGGTGGATTTTGATATTGCTTGCCGGAGCCGTCACGCTTGTCGGCTGCGCTTCTGAGGCAGGCTCCTTGCGGAGCCGCCAGACTGTGTTTGCTTGGCGGGAGCCTCCTTGCGGACTTCTCGGCGGCAAGCACCTCTTTCTTGTTCTTCTTTCGGTTGTTCCGCCGGCTCTTCTTTGCGGGCGGCGTCGTCATTGTCGCTTCCTCTGTGCAGCATCCTCCCGGGAGTCTCCTCCCCTCTTCCGCAGCGTCGCACTTATCAGCCGAGCATAGAGCTCGCGACATCCCGAATCTTGGTCATCGCCATCTCTTCACGCATCGGCGATTCGCACGTTCTGGTGGAGCAACGCTGATAACCATGGCAGGGTGGACATCGAGGATGTTGTCTTTGCATACGGCTGAAGCGTTGGATATACTTGTGCAGGATTCTCCTTCCTTACAGGCCAAAATGTGGAGATCGCTCTCTGGCCATGGGGTTTGTGGCCGCCGGTGAAAGGCGCCAACAAACCGATGGCAAAGGTCTGCCAAGAAGAAATGGAGCATTCCGGCAAGTGCATAAGCCAAACGAGCGTTCGGCTTAAGCACGCAAGCGGAAATGGTTCGCGGAATCTTCTCGTCGCGCCCCGCAGCCTGCACCGCGATGGTGTAGACACCGAGGAATTCGAGGGTGCGTCTTGCCGTCGTATTTCTCCGATCGTCGGGCTTGAAATTCTTCATCTGGGCCATTGGGCGCCGCCTTTCGCGGGTGAACACAGGCAGCCTGCCGCGTCTGACAAGTCGCCAGTTCACCGGGCGTAGCGTCGACAGCGTTCCCAGCTCTCTGGTCGATTGTCGCCGAGCTTCTCGGCGGCGCTCGATTGTGGTCGGCGTCTTCTTGTCGCCGATCGTCGAGGACTGGCGTTGATCCGTCGAGCCGCGGATCCGGCGATGCCGTGGAGCCGTCGTCGGCGTTGTTCAGCGGGCGGCGTCTTTTTTCTGCGGCGGGAGTGCGGTGGTTGCACCCGGCGGTCTTGTCGCCGTCGGCCTTTGTCTTCTCAGCTTGCAGCGGCGCGAGGTCGCCGGCTGCTGTGAAAAATCGTTATTAGCGGGCGATCGAGGCTCGATGGTAGCCCTCCGTCTTGGCCTTGTCCGCCGAGGGAAGTCGAGCGATTCGCCCTTGCGGCGCTTCTGCCGGAGTGGAGGGGAAGCGGCGGTGCGAGGCGGGATACGCTCGGACTCTAACAGCGTTAGAAGGAGCGAGGTCCTGCCGCGCGCCGCTTTGCTGTGGCGGACGGTGGTCGGAACATCCGCGAGCCTCCGGTGTGTCCTTGCCCCAAGAAAGCGGATACCACCTCCCGTGGTATGGCGTTGCTAGGTTGTCGTGTGCTGAGATGAACGCGGCGTGTCCACGGAGACCGGCGCGGTCATCCGTCTTGTCCTTGGATCTGGTGGCGCGCGAGTGTCTCGCCGGCGACCACCCTCCGACAGCGTCTCCTCCGCCCACCGTTGGCTCCGGTGGCGGCGGATGAGACGCAGACAGGCTGCAACCTCGAAGCCTTCTTCTTGGGGCCATGGCGCAATTGTTGATGAAGTTGCTGATGAAAGCGGAGAGGTTGATGAAGAATGCGCCAGCGTGAACGCGGATCAGGTCCGCACAACCTCGATGCCCCTACAGCGCGCCAAAGATGTCGAAACGCCGCCACGAACACCTATGGGACCGGGCCCTTATGCATGCGGTGCGAGGCGGAGGGAGCACGAAGAGCAGATCGAAGCGAGCACACGGGCAGTTTTACCCGAGTTCGGGACGCGGTGGCGCGTAAACCCTACTCTGCTTGATTGTATTGAGCTCGGAGCTTGAAGAGCTCTGATAGCAGCTACACCGAGCGAGAGTTGCAAAGGTTTGAACCCCCTCGGCGTTGTGCATGGGCCTCCTTTTATAGTGCAAGGGTCACCGGCGGTGTCAGCGTGGGAGAAAAAGGGTAAAAGCGTAAAAGAGGTGGTAGTTGGAATAGTGCGGGAACGGTGGAGCTACGGTCGTGAGCGATGGTCGCTACCTACTTTGTGATGGGGACAAGGGCATTTAATGCCCGTCGCCGTCGACCCCAAAAGCTCCGCCCTTGTGTCTCCGTCGCCGCGGCGATGGATCCACCACCGTGGAGTGCCACCGTGTCCCCGGGCTGCCTGCCATCCGCAGCGCGTCCTGGAAAGGCCCAGGCGGCGTGGGCCGATGAGCTGGAGCGCGGCACACAGCGCACTCTCTCCGGCAAGCACCTTGCCGGGTCTTGACTGCTGCCGGGCCGGGAGCTTGCGGACTCTGTGGCTTATCGCTCCCGGGCCCTCGCCGGACGCATATAGCGCCGAGGTGTGTCTTCTATGATGTAATCTCCTAGTCTTCTGGCAAGCTCTTCTTGCGGGGCCTTGCGTGAGTGAGGTAACCTTGAGCACAGAGCGGCCTTCCGGCAAGCTCCGCTTGCCGGGTCTCGATCTTCATCTTGTATACTTCGTCTTTGAATGGTTTGACATGGGCGGGAAGGTCTTGGCGAGCACGTGGTAAACCCTGTCGCGGGAAGCTGCAACGCCCGTGCACAAGTTGGAAGTCTTGAGGTACCCCTACCTTAGTACAGCGGCAGCGATCGATATCACACTCGCTCACTTTATTCAATCGATTCTAGCCTTTAATAATAAAGGCACAAAAGATATAGCCTGCCATGTAAGGCAGGCTAGCTAGCCAATGTATGGAGCAGGAGCAACAACCACATATGTATTAGGCGCCGGGCCGACACCGTTGTAAATGATGACGCGTACTTGGTCTTGTGGTGGTGGGGATGGAGCCTCTCCTGGAGGGAGTACTCGGGCAATTCTGACATCAGGCCTCTCCTGATGGATGATCTGAACTGCTGCATTCAGTTCAGTACCAATCAAACCCGGCCACGATTCAGGCACCGGACCAGGCATGACTACCCTTATCACGCAATAACCCGAGCCTTCCTCCCTTTCGAAACTGTTAATTAACGACAAGCATCAATAATGGAGAAATACATAGATAATCAAGTGAAACATGCATGGTGTTTCATTTTTATAATAATAATAATAAGGATAAATACTAATAATATGTCATAATAGTCTCTATTATTAACTGATAAAGAGATGGGAAACATGCACTAAGCCTATAAGATGTCATAATCGAAAGCATTATCTGCTAACCAAACAGTAATCAATCTACTGAAATATTTAATGGAAAATGTATGCGATAATAAAAAATGCATGCCAACCTTTAGGGAAGAAGAGGCTTCTATACCTAATAGAACCTTTGCTTTTCTGGTGGCGATGATCTTGTGTTCAAGGTATGTGTGTGTATAAATACAAATGTAAGAGCGCACTCCCATTTGCATAGCTTACGCCATGTCGATTATAACAATGCATGCATTTTGTTCATAGTTAATTTATAAGATGCATCAGCGTATGCACTCCTTGTCCACATTAAGGATATCGATGATAACAATGCATTAATTTGTCTTCATTAATTAAGGAACATCAGCATATCCACTGCTTGTCAAGACTAACGATGTTGATTACAAGGACCGATGCATTTTACTTGATTGATTAAGAAGCATCAGCATATCCCCCTTTCATAGAGAGTAACGATGCCGATGACACAATAATGCATGCATAAGCATGTAAGTTAAAATAGCATCTACGCATCTGATCTTAGATGTACGTTTGCATAGGATCACCACATAGAAACCTGTGTGTTTAAATAAGTGCATCTTATTGCAACATACTTTTGCTCAATTTATTTTTTTCAACACAGATTATTGTCCCATTGATACAGAAAGTCATCACTACAAGTTGCTTTGGATCTGCGATTTATATAGAGGTATCATTGTCGATTCATAGGAAATAATGCATCGTTGTGCGTTTTTAGAAAGAATTGAAGTCATACTCAAGTATCAACGTCAGTTCTTTTTAAAGAATTGGTTAGTGATCAGGCTTGTGGAAACTACGTAGAATCCTTTGACGTCCCAACCGCAGCCGCATGTCCCAACCCCTAGTGTGCTATCTTGCCCGTTTCTACATCTCTCTCACTTATGTCCTCAATGGATATCTCTCATCGCTTAGTAAGCCCGATGCCCCTCAACATAAAAAATCGTCGCTTTATAACATGCATTTACAATTTATTAATTAAATTCATTATCAAAATTTGGCATAAAATAGAATGGGACCAATAAACCAGGACGAGAAGGTAGTAGCTACCTAGGGTTCTCAGTAGAATTAAGACTTAAGAGGGCGAGGTTGGTCGGCTGGAACATGTTGTGCAATTATTAATTTCTTAACAAGTGCACGAGATGGACTATTATATATGAGCCTCACGCTTCTCGGACAATGCCACGTTGCATGGAAATAGTAGACATGTCATTTCCAACTCACCGAGCTGCCAGCTCTGCTTGATTTTGTCGATCACGAATGTTTCTTCATTCCATTTTTTCTTTGAAAAACACAGACGCAGACGCAGACATACACGTGCATGCAAAAGGAAAAGCTCATCCACCACTCGGCGTGTTGCACGAGCATGACGCCGAGATTGAGTTGGACTAATTATGATCGATCAATCCAAATGGCAGTGGTGATGTGGTGGTTAATTAACCAATTAAGGGAGGGAGGGCGGTAGGGAGGAGGAGGAGCTACCTGAATACAAATAATTCATGCATGCCCCATCCATGATGGATGTGTACGTGGACACTCAATTGTTGATCTAGAAATCATACCAAGGTTTGATAATGATTTGGTGCAATGTCTTGTCAGTTTCAAGTTGGTGTTCCCACAATCCTTCTTCAACATCATGACACATGTCCTAGTTCACCTATGCGAAGAGATTAACGTTCTGGGTCCTGTATTTCTACACAATATGTTACCCTTTGATAGGTTCATGGGATTCTTAAAGAAATATGTTCATAACCGTGCTAGGCCAGAAGGAAGCATCTCCAAGGGCCATGAAAATGAGGAGGTCATTGAATTTTGTATTGACTTTGGACCTTAAGCCGATTGGTGTTCCTGAATCGCGGCATAAGTCAGACTGGGTGGAAATGGCACGCTAGGATCGAAACAAATAATATGTATGGACGAGCATTCTCTCACTCAAGCACACTGCACAGTTCTACGAAATTCTGCCTTGGTGGCTCCATATATGGAGGAACACAAGAATATTCTACGCTCCAAATAACCAGAGTAGTCTGACGACTGGATTACACGTGAACAAACGGGAACTTTCACCGGTTGGTTGCAGACACGTGCCATGCATGACGCCGCTGTTGAAGATGACCTGTACATGCTGTCCCAGTTACCATCTTCGAATATAATGACTTTCCAAGGGTACGAGATAAATGGGAATACCACTAGTAGAAAACAGGGCTTTGGTCACAGCTTAATATGCACATTAGTCCCGGTTGCATTACGAAACAGGACTAATGTGAGCATTAGTCCCGGTTCGAGCAGCTAACGGCATTAGTCCCGGTTTAAATGAGCCCTTTAGTCCCGGTTTGAGACACGAACCGGGACTAAAGAGTGCGATGCCCTTTAGTCCCGGTTCGTATCTCAAACCAGAACTAAAGATTAGACCTTTAGTGCCGGTTTGAGACACTAACCGGGACTAAAGGGTGTGATGCCCTTTAGTCCTGGTTCGTGTCTCAAACCGGGACTAAAGGGATTCGTGTCTCGAACTCTACCCCCCCCCGCATGTATCGCCATTTCTGTTTTGAAAAAAACAAAGGAAAATGATAAAAACTTCAAAAAATAAAATCCTTCAAGATGTAGTTATATTACTACATCTACTAGTTAGGAAAATTAAAAAACTTAAATTTGGACATGTTTTGCAAAAAAGTATTATGAAAAAGTAAAATGGCTATAAATTTTGCATACGATGTCGGAAAAAACATATAATATATCAGAATGTTCAGCACGAAATCCCGCATTATCACTATTGGTTCTCTAAAAAGAACTGACATTGATACTTGGGTATGAATTCAATTCTTTCTGAAAACGTACATTGATACTTGAGTATGACATGGCGCAAATATTATGAGACATACAAGATAAAGCAAGCCACTCATCGAAAAAGAATAAAATACATAATTGATTATTCCATTGCCAAATAGTACACTCATTGAAATATTTGTAGATTTATCACACTAATACATATATGAGTAAACAATATAATTCAGGCATGCCCACATAGACTTTCTATAATTATTAATGCATGGAGATCGATATAACACTCGCTCACTTTATTCAATCGATTCTAGCCTTTAATAATAAAGGCACAAAAGATATAGCCTGCCATGTAAGGCAGGCTAGCTAGCCAATGTATGGAGCAGGAGCAACAACCACATATGTATTAGGCGCCGGGCCGACACCGTTGTAAATGATGACGCGTACTTGGTCTTGTGGTGGTGGGGATGGAGCCTCTCCTGGAGGGAGTACTCGGGCAATTCTGACATCAGGCCTCTCCTGATGGATGATCTGAACTGCTGCATTCAGTTCAGTACCAATCAAACCCGGCCACGATTAGAGGCACGGACCGAGGCATGACTACCCTTATCACGCAATAACCCGAGCCTTCCTCCCTTTCGAAACTGTTAATTAACGACAAGCATCAATAATGGAGAAATACATAGATAATCAAGTGAAACATGCATGGTGTTTCATTTTTATAATAATAATAAGGATAAATACTAATAATATGTCATAATAGTCTCTATTATTAACTGATAAAGAGATGGGAAACATGCACTAAGCCTATAAGATGTCATAATCGAAAGCATTATCTGCTAACCAAACAGTAATCAATCTACTGAAATATTTAATGGAAAATGTATGCGATAATAAAAAATGCATGCCAACCTTTAGGGAAGAAGAGGCTGCTATACCTAACAGAACCTTTGCTTTTCTGGTGGTGATGATCTTGTGTTCAAGGTATGTGTGTGTATAAATACAAATGTATGAGCGCACTCCCATTTGCATAGCTTATGCCATGTCGATTATAACAATGCATGCATTTTGTTCATAGTTAATTTATAAGATGCATCAGCATATGCACTCCTTGTCCAAATTAAGGATGTCGATGATAACAATGCATTAATTTGTCTTCATTAATTAAGGAACATCAGCATATCCACTGCTTGTCAAGACTAACGATGTTGATTACAAGGACCGATGCATTTTACTTGATTGATTAGGAAGCATTAGCATATCCCCCTTTCATAGAGAGTAACGATGCCGATGGCACAATAATGCATGCATAAGCATGTAAGTTAAAATAGCATCTACGCATCTGATCTTAGACGTACGTTTGCATAGGATCACCACATAGAAACCTGTGTGTTTAAATAAGTGCATCTTATTGCAACATACTTTTGCTCATATTTTTTTTTCAACACAGATTATTGTCCCATTGATACAGAAAGTCATCACTACAAGTTGCTTTGGATCTGCGATTTATATAGAGGTATCACTGTCGAGTCATAGGAAATAATGCATCGTTGTGCGTTTTTAGAAAGAATTGAAGTCATACTCAAGTATCAACGTCAGTTCTTTTTAAAGAATTGGTTAGTGATCAGGCTTGTGGAAACTACGTAGAATCCTTTGACGTCCCAACCGCAGCCGCATGTCCCAACCCCTAGTGTGCTATCTTGCCCGTTTCTACATCTCTCTCACTTATGTCCTCAATGGATATCTCTCATCGCTTAGTAAGCCCGATGCCCCTCAACATAAAAAATCGTCGCTTTATAACATGCATTTACAATTTATTAATTAAATTCATTATCAAAATTTGGCATAAAATAGAATGGGACCAATAAACCAGGATGAGAAGGTAGTAGCTACCTAGGGTTCTCAGTAGAATTAAGACTTAAGAGGGCGAGGTTGGTCGGCTGGAACATGTTGTGCAATTATTAATTTCTTAACAAGTGCACGAGATGGACTATTATATATGAGCCTCACGATTCTCGGACAATGCCACGTTGCATGGAAATAGTAGACATGTCATTTCCAACTCACCGAGCTGCCAGCTCTGCTTGATTTTGTCGATCATGAATGTTTCTTCATTCCATTTTTCTTTGAAAAACACACGCTTGACGCTTGACATATACATGCATGCAAAGGAAAAGCTCATCCACCACTCGGCGTGTTGCACGAGCATGACGCCGAGATTGAGTTGGACTAATTATGATCGATCAATCCAAACGGCAGTGGTGATGTGGTGGTTAATTAACCAATTAAGGGAGGGAGGGCGGTAGGGAGGGAGGGAGGGAGCTACCTGAATACAAATAATTCATGCATGCCCCATCCATGATGGATGTGTACGTGGACACTCAATTGTTGATCTAGAAATCATACCAAGGTTTGATAATGATTTGGTGCAATGTCTTGTCAGTTTCAAGTTGGTGTTCCCACAATCCTTCTTCAACATCATGACACATGTCCTAGTTCACCTATGCGAAGAGATTAACGTTCTGGGTCCTGTATTTCTACACAATATGTTCCCCTTTGATAGGTTCATGGGATTCTTAAAGAAATATGTTCATAACCGTGCTAGGCCAGAAGGAAGCATCTCCAAGGGCCATGAAAATGAGGAGGTCATTGAATTTTGTATTGACTTTGGACCTTAAGCCGATTGGTGTTCCTGAATCGCGGCATAAGTCAGACTGGGTGGAAATGGCACGCTAGGATCGAAACAAATAATATGTATGGGCGAGCATTCTCTCACTCAAGCACACTGCACAGTTCTACGAAATTCTGCCTTGGTGGCTCCGTATATGGAGGAACACAAGAATATTCTACGCTCCAAATAACCAGAGTAGTCTGACGACTGGATTACACGTGAACAAACGGGAACTTTCACCGGTTGGTTCCAGACACATGCCATGCATGACTCCGCTGTTGAAGATGCACTGCACTTGCTGTCCCAGTTACCATCTTCGAATATAATGACTTTCCAAGGGTACGAGATAAATGGGAATACCACTAGTAGAAAACAGGGCTTTGGTCACAGCTTAATATACACATTAGTCCCGGTTGCATTACGAAACAGGACTAATGTGAGCATTAGTCCCGGTTCGAGCAGCTAACGGCATTAGTCCCGGTTTAAATGAGCCCTTTAGTCCCGGTTTGAGACACGAACCGGGACTAAAGAGTGCGATGCCCTTTAGTCCCGGTTCGTATCTCAAACCAGAACTAAAGATTAGACCTTTAGTGCCGGTTTGAGACACTAACCGGGACTAAAGGGTGTGATGGACTAAAGGGTGTGATGCCCTTTAGTCCTGGTTCGTGTCTCAAACCATTGGGACTAAAGGGATTCGTGTCTCGAACTCTACCCCCAATGGTGATGATGTATATGATATGGTCAAGGATTTGAAGGTAATCTTTGGAAAGGGACCTAGCGGACAATCTGTTCCGAATGACGCCGATGGACGCGCACCCATGTGGAAGAATAAATCTATATTTTGGGACCTGCCCTATTGGAAAGACCTAGTTGTCCGCTCTGCAATCGACGTGATGCACGTGACGAAGAATGTTTTTGTGACCCTGCTTGACTTCTTGGGCGTGTATGGGAAGACAAAAGATACACCGGAGGCACGGGAGGACCAGCAAGGTATGCACGGAAAAGACAGCATGCATCAGGGTCATGCCAGCTACGCTCTTACCAAATAAGAGAAGGAAAACTTTTTTGAATGCCTACTCAGTATGAAGGTTCCATCTGGCTTCTCGTCGAATATAAAGGGAATAATAAATATGGCAGAGAAAAAGTTCGAGCGTAAAGTCTCATGACGCCACGTGATTATGACCCAAGCGCTTCGGTTGCATTGAGGGGCTTCTCTTTGGAAAACATTCGATTAGCCATTGTGAAGCTATGTGCATTCCTCAATGCAATTTCTCAGAAGGTAATTGATCCAGTAATCATACCATGGTTAGAGAATGATTGGGTGCAATGTCTTGTCAGTTTCGAGTTGGTGTTACCACCATGCTTTTGCAACATCATGACGCATGTCCTAGTTCACCTATGCAAAGAGATTAACGTTCTGGGTCCTGTATTTCTATACAATATGTTCCCCTTTGAGAGGTTCATGGGAGTCTTAATGTAATATGTTCATAACCGTGCTAGGCCAGAAGGAAGCATCTCCAAGGGCCATGAAAATGAGGAGGTCATTGAATTTTGTATTGACTTTATTCCTGACCTTAAGCCGACTGGTGTTCCTGAATCGCGGCATAAGGGAAGACTGGGTGGAAATGGCATGCTAGGATTGAAACAAATAATATGTATGGACGGGCATTCTCTCACTCAAGCACACTGCACAGTTCTATGAAATTCCGCCTTAGCGGATCCGTATATGGAAGAACACAAGAATATTCTATGCTCCAAATAACCAGAGTAGTCTGACGACTGGATTACACGTGAACAAACGGGAACTTTCACCGGTTGGTTGCAGACATGTGCCATGCATGACGCCATTGTTGAAGATGACCTGTACTTGTTGTCCCAGTTACCATCTTCGAATATAATGACTTTCCAAGGGTACGATATAAATGGGAATACCACTAGTAGAAAACAGGGCTTTGGTCACAGCTGAATATACACATTAGTCACGGTTGCATTACAAACCGGACTAATGTGAGCATTAGTCCCGGTTCGAGCGGCTAAAGGCATTAGTCCCGGTTCAAATGAGCCCTTTAGTCCCGGTTTGAGCCATGAATCGGGACTAAAGGGTGTGATGCCCTTTAGTCCCGGTTCGTAACTCAAACCGGGACTAAAGATTAGTCCTTTAGTCCTGGTCTAAGACACGAACACTAAAGGGTGCGATGCCCTTTAGTCCTGTTTCGTGGTACAAACCGGGACTAAAGGGGTTTGTGTCTCAAACTCTACCCTCCCCCATGTATCACCATTTTAGTTTAAAAAAAACAAAAAAAAATGATAAAAATTCAAAAAATAAAATCCTTCAAGATGTAGTTATATCACTACATTTACTAGTTAGGAAAATTAAGAAAAAATTGGACATGATTTGCAAAAAAGTGTTATGAAAAAGTAAAATGGCTATAACTTTTGCATACGATGTCGGGAAAAACGTATAATATATCAAAATGTACAGCATGAAATCTCGCATCCAATTTTGACCGCCGTAGGCCGTTTTGCAATTATTTAGAATCCTCAAATTCTAAAAGGAAAAAAAGTTGTGCTCCAATTTCAGTTTTTTGAATTTTTGCTAAATCTGGTCAAATTCTAAAAGAATATTAGTATTACTAAATAATTATTTCAGTTTTTGAATTTTGGTCAAATTTGGTCACACTATGGTCAAACTACTTATTCAAGAAATATTAGTGTTACTAAATAATTATTGTTTTTTAGAATAATAGTTTCAAACTCAATCATTGAAATGGGTGACTTCATGCTCAAGCTAAACTCCTGAGGGTTAATAGAATTGACATATTACTATTGTCAGGAAAACAACAAGTGCGGACATGGAAATGAGAGGGAATAGAACCCGGAAGTTAAGTGTGCTCAGGTTGTCGTAGTGAGAGTATGGGTGACCGGCCGGGAAGTTAGATGATTTGGAATAGAGATTATAGATTAAATTGAGCAGTGATGAGTGGTGATTAGAGATAAAATTATAAAAGTAATTCAGAAATTTGAAAAAAATTAAAAAATTTCTTTTAGTCCCGGTTGACAGCGGCCATGAGGATGGGGGGTGATGACCCACAACTATAGGGGATCTATCGTAGTCCTTTTGATAAGTAAGAGTGTCGAACACAACGAGGAGCAGAAGGAAATGACAAGCGGTTTTCAGTAAGGTATTCTCTGCAAGCACTGAGATTATCGGTAACAGATAGTTTTGTGATGAGGTAATTTGTAACCGGTAACAAGTTACAAAAGTAAACAACGTGCAGTAAGGTGGCCCAATCCTTTTTGTAGCGAAGGACAAGCCTGGACAAATTCTTATATAAAGGAAAACGCTCCCAAGGACACATGGGAATTATCGTCAAGCTAGTTTTCATCATGTTCATATGATTCGCGTTCGTTACTTTGATAATTTGATATGTGGGTGGACCGGTGCTTGGGTGCTGCCCTTACTTGGACAAGCATCCCACTTATGATTAACCCCTCTCGCAAGCATCCGCAACTACGAAAGAAGAATTAAGGTAAACCTAACCATAGCATGAAACATATGGATCCAAATCAGCCCCTTACGAAGCAACGCATAAACTAGGGTTTAAGCTTATGTTACTCTAGCAACCCATCATCTACTTATTACTTCCCAATGCCTTCCCCTAGGCCCAAATAATGGTGAAGTGTCATGTAGTCGATGTTCACATAACACCACTAGAGGAAAGACAACATACAAATCATCAAAATTTCGAACGAATACCAAATTCACATGATTACTTATAACAATACTTCTCCCATGTCCTCAGGAACAAACGTAACTACTCACAAATCATATCCATGTTCATAATCAGAGGGGTATTAATATGCATAAAGGATCTGAACATATGACCTTCCACCGAATAAACCAACTAGCATCAACTACAAGGAGCAATCAACACTACTAGAAACCCACGGGTACCAATCTAAGGCTTTGAGACAAAGATTGGATACAAGAGATGAACAGCTCCACCAGAGCCCTAGATTGGTTCTACTCAAGCTCCGCCTCGAGACGGCGGCGCTTCGTCCTGAAAGCTTCCTTATGATTTTTTCCAGGGCGAAAGACTTTATATAGCAAAAGATGGGCATCAGAGGCCTACCAGGGGGCCCACGAGGCAGGGGGCGCGCCTAGGCTGGTAGGGCGTGCCCCCACCCTTGTGGACAGGGTGTGGCCCCTCTAGTGCTTTCTTCGCCCAATATTTTTAATATATTCCAAAAATGACTTTCGTGGAGTTTCAGGGCTTTTGGAATTGCGCAGAATAGATCTCTAATATTTGCTCCTTATCCAGACTAGAATTCGAGCTGCCGGCATTCTCCCTCTTCATGTAAACCTTGTAAAATAAGGGAGAAAAGGCATAAGTATTATGACATAATATGTAACAACAGCCCATAATGCAATAAATATCGATATAAAAGGATGATGCAAAATGGACGTATCAACTCTCCCAAGCTTAGACCTCGCTTGTCATCAAGCGGAAGCCGAAATCAAAAAATATGTCCACATGTTTAAAGATAGAGGTGTCAATAAAATAAAATACGGACATGAGGGCATCATGATTATTCTTAGAATGACAACATATATATTGTGATATGATTTCTTATGCTGAAGTAACAATCTATTCACAATGTAAAGTATGAATCAGAAACTCCATTGAGAACTAACAAACTATGATCTCAGTCATTAAAGCAATTGCAAATTATCATAACATCAGAAAGAGTCAGTATAAGAGCTTTTCAGCAAGTCCACATACTCAACTATCATTTAGTATTTCACAATTGCTAACACTCACGCAATACTTATGGGTATGAAGTTTTAATCGGACACAGAGAAAGATTGGGGCTTATAGTTTCGCCTCCCAACCTTTTCGCTCAAGGGTAATGTCAACAATAATGTTTCATGAAAACCCACATCCAATTGGATATATATATATATCAGGATCTTTCCAACACATCATGCTTGCCAAAGGATGAAATGTAAACAGGAAAGGTGAAGATCACCATGACTCTTGTATAAGGTATAAGACAAGAATAAAAGGTTGGCCCTTTGCAGAGGGAAGCAGAGGTTGTCATGTGCTTTTATTGTTGGATGCACAAAATCTTAATGCGAAAGAACGTCATTTATATTGCCACTTGTGATAGGGACCTTTATTATGCAGTCTGTCGCTTTCATTTCTTCCGTATCACAAGATCATATAAAGCTTATTTCCTCCACACTAATAGATCATACATATTTAAAGAACAATTTGTAACAATGACAACTTACTTGAAGGATCTTACTCAATCCATAGGTAGATATATGGTGGACTCTCATGGCGAAACTGGGTTTAAGGATATTTGGAAGCATAAGTAGTATCTCTACTTGGTGCAAAGAATTTGGCTAGCATGAGAGGGATGGGCAAGATCAACATGTTGAATGATCCATGACACTATAATTTATTTCATATATAAGAGAACATAACCCATTACGTTGTCTTCCTTATCCAACATCAACATTTTAGCATGTCATATTATAATGAGTGCTCACAACCATAAAAGATGTCCAAGATAGTATATTTATATGTGAAAACCTCTCTTTCTTTATTACTTCCTATTAATTGCAACGATGACCAAAACTAAGTTTGTCAACTCTCAACAACTTTTATTCATCATACACTTTATATGTGAAGTCATTACTCTCCATAAGATCAATATGATCTTTGTATTTCTTTCTACTCTTTCTTTTTCTTCTATTACCTCAAGATCATAAGATAGCAAAGCCCTCGACTCAAAACTTATCTTTAGCATATAGCTCACGGACTTGATTACATAGATAAGGATCAACACAAAATCTCAAAGCTAGATCATACTAAAATTTATTCTACTAGATCAAGATAATACCAAAAGGATCGAACTAAGAAAAACGGTAAAGATAGGAGTGTGATGGTGATACGATACTGGGGCACCTCCCCCAAGTTTGGCGGTTGCCAAGGGGAGTGCCCATACCCATGTGATTATGTCTCTTTTTTCGGAGGTGGTGATGAGGAAGTTGTTGATGACGTAGGCTTGTCATCCATCTTCCAAGGCATAGGCTCACCATCATAGAAGGATGATCGAGTCTCTGGGATTCTCAGATCTGTAGCCAAACTCATCCTCTTGAATCTATATCCATACTCACAGTTTTGATTTTGCAGGTCATAGATTTGTGCTTGGAGATGTTCGATTTACTTGTGAAGCTTGAAGATGGTCTCCCCAATATTCTTGGCATCTAGCTTGTGGTTGTTGGTGAACTCCGCGATCATCATGTGGTTGGCGTTGAGTCTGCGTTCCACCATCTCTTGGCACTTGAAAACTTGTTGCTCCATTGCTTCGAGCCTCGTCTCCATGCTCACGGTCCTCCTCGGTCCTTCAACATCACGGATGTGCAGCACCCCCTCACGCATCTCAATGGTTTGAGGGTGTTGCAGCACCTCCGCGAGGTAGGGGTTGATGACCTTCTCGAAATACTTGTCCTTGGGGGCGCTTGAAGACGTCATGGTGACCTAGATCTGTCAGAAAAGAGCTCGAAACAAAAACAGAGGCTTTTTCCACGATACATTGATCAAAACCTTCGGGAGATTATATAATGATTTTTTACCGACCAAAAGAAGTATTGTGCAAGAAAACGAAGTCCGGAGAGCACACGAGGTGCTCACGAGGCAGGGTGGCGCGCCTAGGGGGGTAGGGCGTGCCCTCCACCCTTGTGGACGCCTCGTGTCCTTCCCGGACTGCTTCTTATTTTCCTATTTTATTAGATATTCCAAAACAGAGAAAAAATGCTATTAGAAGTGTTTTGGAATCAGTTTACTTACCGTACCACATACCTATTCCTTTTCGGAGTCTGAAACATTCCGGAAAGTGTCCCTTATGTACTCCTCCGGGGTTACGGTGTCAATAACATTGGTTTCAACATTTATGGGATTACGTGAGATATAATGTTTAACTTTTTGACCATTCACCACCTTCGGGTTTGTGCCTTCGAAGTTGTTAATTTTTATGGCCCCGGAACGATAGACCTCCTCGATAACGTAAGGGCCTTCCCATTTAGAGAGAAGTTTTCCTGCAAAAAATCTTAAACGAGAGTTGTATAACAAAAAATAATCACCTATATTAAACTCACGCTATTGTATCCTTTTGTCATGCCATCTTTTAACCTTTTCTTTGAATAGTTTGGCATTCTCATAAGCCTGGGTTCTCCATTCATCAAGTGAGCTGATGTCAAATAATCTCTTTTCACCTGCAAGTTTAAAATCATAATTGAGCTCTTTAATTGCCCAATATGCCTTAAATTCTAGTTCAAGAGGTAAGTGACATGCTTTTCCATAAACCATTTTATACGGAGACATACCCATAGGATTTTTATATGCAATTCTATAGGCCCATAATGCATCATCAAGTGTCTTGGACCAATTCTTTCTATATCTATTGACAGTCTTTTGCAAAATTAATTTAATCTCTCTATTACTCAATTCTACTTCACCACTAGACTGCGGATGGTATGGGGATGCAATTATATGATTAACATCATACTTAGCAAGCATTTTACGAAAAGCACCATGACTAAAATGTGAACCACCATCAGTCATTAAATATCTAAGGACTCCAAACCTCGGAAAAATAACTTCTTTAAGCATCTTAATAGAAGTGTTATGATCAGCACTATTAGATGGAATAGCTTCTACCCACTTAGTAACGTAATGAACAACAACTAAAATATGTGTATACCCATTAGAGGAAGGAAAAGGTCCCATGTAATCAAAGCCCCAAACATCAAATGGTTCAATAACAAGTGAATAGTTCATATGCATTTCTTGACCTCTACTACTATTACCAATTCTTTGACATTCATCACAAGACAAGACAAACTTACAGGCATCTTTGAAGAGAGTAGGCCAATAAAAACCGGATTGCAATACCTTATGTGCAGTTCTATCTCCAGCGTGGTGTCCTCCATAAGCCTCGGAGTGACACATGCGTAGGATCTGTTCCTGTTCATGCTCAGGTACACAACATCTAATAACACCATCTACTCCTTCTTTATAAAGGTGTGGGTCATCCCAAAAGTAATGCCTTAAATCATAGAAGAACTTTTTCTTTTGCTGGTATGTGAAACTAGGTGGTATAAATTTAGCAACAATGTAATTAGCATAATCAGCATACCATGGAGCAGTACGAGAAGCATTTATGATAGCTAATTGCTCATCAAGAAACCTATCAGCAATAGGTAGTGGGTCATCAAGAACATTTTCTAACCTAGACAATAATATGCAAATGAAATTCTTGTAGTGGGAGAACCCATCTAATGAGTCTAGGTTTAGCATCTTTCTTTTCCATGAGATATTTAATAGCATCATGATCAGTGTGAACAGTCACTTTACAATCAACAATATAAGATCTGAACTTATCACAAGCAAATACAACTGCTAAAAATTCTTTCTCGGTAGTAGCATAATTTATCTGGGCACTATCTAGAGTTTTACTAGCATATTGGATAACATTTAATTTCTTATCAACTCTTTGCCCTAGAATAGCACCTACAGCATAATCACTAGCATCACACATAATTTCAAATGGTAAATCCCAATCAGGTGGCTGAACAATAGGTGCAAAAATTAAGCCTTTCTTAAGTATTTCAAATGCTTCTACACAATCATCATCAAAAACAAAAGGAACATCTTTTTGTAAGAGATTAGTCAAAGGCCTAGAAATTTTAGAGAGGTCTTTAATGAACCTCCTATAAAAACCGGCATGACCAAGGAAACTTCTTATACCTTTGATGTCCTTTGGACATGGCATCTTTTCAATAGCATCAACTTTTACTTTATCAACTTCAATACCTCTTTCAGAAATCTTATGCCCCAAGACAATACCTTTGTTAACCATAAAGTGGCACTTCTCTCAGTTCAAGACAAGATTAGTTTCCTTCTCCTAGTTCAAGACAAGATTAGTTTCTTCACATCTCTGCAAGATTCGCTCAAGGTTGCTTAACCAATCATCAAAAGAAGTTCCATACACGGAGAAATCATCCATGAAAACCTCAGCAATCTTTTCACAAAAATCAGAGAATATAGCGGTCATACATCTTTGAAAGGTAGAAGATACATTACATAGACCAAAAGGCATACGTCTATAAGCAAAGGTACTGAAAGGGCAAGTAAAAGTGGTCTTTTCCTGATCCTCTTTTGACACAGGTATTTGAGCGAAACCAAAATAACAGTCTAGAAAGCAAAAATGTTTATGTTTGGATAATCTTTGTAGCATTTGATCAATAAAAGTTAAGGGGTAATGATCCTTTCTAGTAGCTTTATTTAATTTGCGGAAATAAATTACCATTCTATACCCTGTAACAATTCTTTGTGGGATTTATTCATCTTTATCATTGGGAACAATAGTGATACCTCCCTTCTTAGGGACACAATGGACAGGACTTACCCACTCACTATCAGCAACAGGATAAATTATACCTTCCTCCAAGAGCTTTAGTATTTCATTTCTTACCACTACTTTCATCTTAGGATTTAACCTTCGTTGATGATCAAAAACTGGTTTAGCGTCTTTCTCCAGTTTAATTTTGTGCTGGCATAGAGTGGGACTAATGCCCTTAAGATCATCAAGAGTATATCCAATAGCAGCACGGTGCTTCTTCAGAGTTTTCAATAATTTCTCTTCTTCCTTCTCTGAAAGGTTAGCACTAATAATAACAGGATATATCTTCTTTTCATCAAGATAAGCATATTTAAGAGTATCAGGTAATGGTTTAAGCTCAAATGTGGGATCACCCTTGGGTGGAGGAGGGTCCCCTAGAATTTGAACAGGCAAGTTGTGTTTCAATATAGGTCCCTATTTAAAGAATATCTCATCCATTTCCCTTCCCTCATTCATAAACATATCATTTTCATGGTCTAGCAAATATTGCTCTAAAGGATCATTACGAGGCACGGCAATAGAAGCAAGACCAATAATTTCATCTTTACTCAATGCAATTCTTTATCATGGGGTTGTCTACGGAATTTAGCAAAATTAAAATCATGAGACATATCCCCTAAACCAACAGTAACAATATCCTTTTCGCAATCTATCCTAGCATTAACAGTATTCCAGAAGGGTCTTCCAAATATAATGGGGCAAAAGTCATCTCATGGAGAACTAAGAACAAGAAAATCAGTAGGATATTTAACTTTCCCACACAAGACATCAAGAGCCCTAACAATCCCAATTGGTGAAATAGTATCTCTATTGGCAAGCTTAATTGTAACATCAATATATTCTATCCCAGCAAGTGCAATATCATACTCCCTCCATTCACTTTTGTAAGGCGTAGAAGGAGATTTCCGACAACCCCCAAAAATCGCTAATGGACAACAATACCCTTCGATCAATTTGAAATTCAAAAACCATCGGGATCGCTTCGCCAAGTGTGTCGCCTCCCAGCGCATCGCCGGCTCGCCGCACACCTCGCCGCCCAGCTTCTCCCTGCCCACCTCGCCCAGATTCTCCTCGCCAGGATCTCCTCCCTTCCCACCTCGCCTAGATTCTCCTCCGCCCATGATCTCCTCCTCCCTACCCAGCTTCCTGCTCATCCAGGGAACCTCGCTGCCCGGCCCAGGGAGGGCACCTCGGCCCGCCCGCCCCAAGAAGCACTTCGCCTTGACAAGCTTAAGCTCGCCCAGAACCACCTCCCTTCTTCCCGTGTCGCCGGAAGGTCCAGCTACTTTGGGGCCGGTGAGAATATCAGAGCTCCTCTCATGCATGACCACCTCCAGGCTCGGTGCTCCTTGCAGCTTGTCCCCCAGCAGCGATAGCAGATCCTCAATTGTAGCTCCTTCCCTTGATAGCAGATCCTCAACGGAAGAAACAACAACAGATCATTGGCCCTCAAAAGAAGCAACAGCAGCAGATCCTCAACATCGACGGTAGCAAATCACTGGCCCTCAACGAAGCAACGACAGCAGATCCTCAACAGCACCAGCAGCAAATCGTTGGCCCAATTGCAAGCATGGTAGTCCTGGACCTCAATTTCACTCCACCGAAGAAGGCAACGAAGAACACGAAGAAGAAGGCAACAATGCTGGTCAAAATTCAGGTATAATTTCTTCCAATCTTGCATCAAATTATGCCTCAAAGAAGTGTGAGAGAAGGGATTGCTAAGATTGAATAGTGCATATGAGGAAGCTTCATTTTGTTCACATGTTATTCAACACTACTACGCTATGGAGTAGTAAAGTGGCTAAATCAGATGAAATGGATATCACAGTCTTCTCTATGGAAGGCTGGAAAAGATTACTCCGCTAGAATGGAGTAATTAACATTTTAGTGGAGTAAGCAAATTTGTTGTTGCCTTTCTTTCTTTACGTATGGAGTAATTAAAATGACAACAAAGAAATGTCATGGTACACAAGGCATACTAGAAAGAAGGAGATAGCATAAGCAACATTAGTTTCAGCAAGCAACATTTACATTTATATTTTTAGCAAACAAGCAACATTTATATTTTCAACAAGCAACAGAGGCCTCTGGACAACTACGGGGTATTTCAGTTTTTCCTCATTTGCTTATAGGCAAACTGAACAAACTCCATAAGAACCGTTGTGTACCTCAAACAACATATACTCGACATCATGTATGTGTGTAAATAAACATATACTCGACAGCTAGGAATGGAAAAGAAAGCTGCTGCAAGAACAGCGGTGTACCTCAAAATATTTTCATACTACTCCAAATTAAAAAGAAAAAGCAATGCAAAAACAAATTATGGAGTAATTTGCTTGCTTGCCTGCAATAGAGGTCAATCATGGAGTATAAAGTTTATTTTATATTTACAAATTTAGTTTACATTTATATTTTCAGCAACCAGCATTTATGTTTATATTTACAGCAAGCGAGCAAGCAATACTCCTATCCCATGGAATTTAATGCTATTGTTGACCTCTTGTTTACATTTCCAGCAACCAGTTTGTAATATTCTTGCAATAATTAATTTTATTATTCAATTGCTATTGTAGGAGTACAAAGGCAAAGGAATTGGCTCAGCGATGCTGAGACATATGCGCTTACATGTCCTTGGAAACCCTCCATAAGAGTAGAGGAGGCAAGTTCAAGAGAACTGATAAGAAGGATGTGGCTGCAATATTTGGAGCACATGTTCGAGTTATTCAAAGAATATGGGAGACGGCAATGAAACGAAAGGCCTTGGTCAGGAGGTGGATGTTTCAAACAAAAGAAAGGAAAATTGTGGAAGAAAATCTTATGATGATATCCTATCTCTCATTCCGACAATTCCCTTAAACAAGAGGTCTATTCGATCTCTAGCCAAGGCCTTTGGGTGTAAGCCCTACTACACTATACAAGAAGTTCAAGTTGAACAAGATAAGGAGACACTACAATAGGGTTAAGCCGGTCTTGTGAGAGAAAAATAAGAGAGATAGGGTGGATTTTTGCGCTCTATGCTAGATGAGGCAACATTAGGAGATGTAATCCCAAGTTTCAGGAGTATGCATAATATTGTTCACATCGGCGAAATGGTTCTCCATGACCAAGAAAAAGGAACTACTATCTCTTGCTGACGAAGAGGACCGGAAAGACCTGTCAAAAACTCTATTGGAAAAGTGATGTTTCTCACGGTAGCAAGACCACAGTTTGATGAAGATGGGAACATGACATTCTCCGGAAAAATTGGGGTATGGCCATTCGTGAGAGTGACTACAGCAGCAAAAAGAAGCAAGAATAGGGAAAAAGGGACATTGGAAACAAAGCTGTCATAGTGACAAGGGATGTGATGAGAGAGTACATTATCTGAAGGTTGTGCCAGCGATTCAAGCATTGTGGCTGCAGATGATGATGGGCGACCCATTTTATCCAACAAGATAACACAAGAACACATATCCTACCTAATGATCAAGCATTAAGTAGAAGCTGTGGACGAAAGTGGCCTGGACATTAGAATAATGTATCAGCCTCCAAATTCTCCGGACATGAATGCCTGGACCTTGGGTTTTTAACTCTATTCGATCGCTAACAGATTGCAAAAGTCGAAAACTATTCAGAGCTGATAAAAGGTGTTCAAGAGGAGTTCGATGGATATGAAGTTTCAAAACATAACAGAGTATTCATAACTCTGCAGACTTGCATGGTTGAAGTAATGAAGAATGGTGGAGCCAATAAATACAAAATTCCGCACATGAACAAGGATAGGCTAGAAAGGCTACAACTGCTACCTCCCTGGATCTCAGTTCCACCTTAAGTGTATGCAATGGCACTAGAGATGCTTGGACGCTGATCCTACTCCAGTTTGTTGTGTATTCGTGTGTACTTGTTGTGTATTCTACTCCAGTTTGTTGGGAGTACTTGTGTATTCCGTGTTTACAAGAAAAGGAGTATGTGTTTATGTGTGAACTTGGAGTCTATATTTATTGTTGCCACAGACTATATTGTGCTATATATTGCTATATACTCCAGCTTATACTTGGAGTACTTGCTATATATTGGAATATATACTCAGTATTTATGGTTGGAAAAGAAGAAGAACTGAATCACTTGCTATAGATAGATTGATACTCCGATACTCTCTAGCAAGTTGCAAAACACTCCAACTAGGAGTATATTCTTTACTAGGAGTATATATTCTCTTGACAAAGAATATCCAAACCTAGATGCAAGCAGAGATGCGAGCTCTTTTAATGAATATTAAGCGAATTTTACTCCAAAAATAGGAGTAGCATGCTTGCTTAACTGAATTTTTAAGATTCAATGTCTTTGTTGACGAACTACTCGAGAAAAATTCATGTCGATCAACTCTTTCTGTTGGCTTAAATTATGGAGTATTTCTAACGAGGTCGCATAATTGGCACATGATATTTAAATTATGGAGTATTTCTTTCAATTGAGTAAATAGAAGGGCAACTTCTCCAACTTCATAAGTAGATTACTGAACTTTGGCGGTTCATGCCCATTCGGAAGATATACTCCACCACATCGCACCACATCTGTTAATCTGCAAGGCAAATTAGGTGGATAGGATTAGGTGGTGAACACTAAAGTGGCCCGGACATTATTTGCCTCTGCTTGATTTCCACCCACACACACAATCTTTCTCCCTCACTTTTTTCTCCAAAGCAGAGGCAGAGTTGTTACTCCCTGAATCATCATCATTGTTTGTTGCTTTGAAGGCACTTAATTTGATAACTGTCTCATCTTAGTACACACACATTTGACACATACATGCAAACCTAGCTACTCCCTGAATCTTTTGCACATACTCCAAACTTAATTTTGATGGAGTATCATGATTGGCATCGTTTCCTCTAAATTTGTTGCACATATCATGCATGCTTATCTACTCGTAGTCTTGTATATATCATGTATGCATGTACAGTTATACAGATTGGTCACAACTTCGATCAGAGGTGTCGATCGATTGCATGCTATGTGCGTGTGGGAGGCGGCATGTCACTGCTGTTGTAGTACTAGGAGCCACACCATTTGAGAGATCCCTCCATCCATCATGCTTGTGAATCGATGCTCTGAATTATATCCCTGACCGGATGCATTTAGCGATGGTGAGGTGAGAAGAAGAGAAGAATCAGACTACTCCAGTCTGAGCATGAACAGATGCATTTAACTAGGCGGCTCTGATGAAATCCTCACCTCGGAGGCGAGCTTCCTGCTCTACTCTGTAATGGTTGTAGGCCTTGAAGAAGGTCCCATCCACCCGTCCCCTTCCAGCCCCCGCCGTTGATCTTTGAGGTGGTGAAGTAACCAATGAGGAGGAGGAAGAGGCGGGATGGAGACAGCGATGTGGGCATCGCTCAAGCAGCAGATCGAGCAGGCGAACTACAGCAGCAGCTCGGGCAGGCAACCTGCAGCAGAAGCTCTGGGCAGGCGATAGGCGTGCAGCTCTATCGTCTTTGTCTTGATAGTCGCTGCGATGAGATCGAGACCGCCACTGCAGATCGGAGGGCCGGAGGAGGAAAATCGCATTTTAACAATGGAGCTGGTGTTGGAGCGCCCGCGACGCCGCGAGGAGAGGGTGCCGACGACGCGGCGAGCGAGGAGCTTCGGGAGAGGCGGCTGGGCGAGAGAGGTGCGAGGAGAGGGCCGCGCGCCGCGATCTGGCGAGCGTGAGAGAGGAGGATCTGAGGCGGCGTGTGAGGAAGGATGCTGATGTTTAGCTACCGTGTCCCTGGCCGACACGGGGTAAAATGGAAAACATCCTTTTTTGCATAAGCGAGCAAGTGTGCACACGATTTTGCTCGCGCCTTACAAAAGTGAGCGGAGGAGTACATAATTTCTTGGTATAAGGAATGAGGTATTACACTCGCACTAGCACCCACATCACATAAGCCATGATAACGGTGATCTCCTATTTTAACAGAAACAATAGGCATGCCAACAACAGGTCTATGTTTATTTTTAGTGTTGGGTCTAGCAATCCTAGTAGCTTCATTACAGAAATAAATAACATGCCCATCAATATTATCGACCAACAGATCCTTAACCATAGCAATACTAGGTTCAACTTTAATTTGCTCAGAGGTTGTAGATGTTCTAACATTACTCTTACGAACCACAGTTGAAGTTTGAGCATGATCCTTTATTCTAACAGAGAAAGGTGGTTTCTCAATATAAGCGGTAGGAACAATAGGATCAACATTATAAATGATAGTCTTTTCTTCAACTTTAATAGGTTCAACTACTTTTACTTCAATGGGAGAATGATATTTAAACCACTTCTCCTTAGGGAGACCAACATGAGTAGCAAATGATTCACAGAAAGAAGATATTATCTCAGAATCAAGTCCATATTTAGTGCTAAATTCACGAAAAGCATCGGTATCCATAAAAGATTTAACACAATCAAACTTAGGCGTTATACCTGACTCCTTACCTTCATCGAGTTCCCAATCTTCAGAGTTGCGTTTAATTCTTTCCAATAAATCCCATCTAAATTCAATAGTCTTCATCATAAAAGAACCAGTATAAGAAGTATCGAGGATGGAGTGAGAAAGCCGAGCATAAAAATTCTGAATAATAATTTCTCTTGAGAGGTCATGATTGGGGCATGAATATAACATTGACTTAAGCCTCCCCCAAGCTTGACCGATACTTTCTCTTCATGAGGCCAGAAATTATAGATATAATTAGAATCACGATGAACCAGATGCATATGATAAAACTTGATGAAATTCCAATTTCAATCGGTTATAGTTCCATGATCCAATATCATCACATAGCCTAAACCATGTCAATGCCTTTCCTTCAAAGATAAAGGAAGACCTTCTTGATAACATCTTGGGCATACCTACAAGTTTAAATAATCCACAAAATTCATCCACATAGATTATGTAATGTTCCATCTGCTGTAAAAGGGATAGCTAGCAGTTTATCTATCATACCTGAAGGAATTTCAATGTAAACATTTTCAGTAGGTTCAGTAGGTTGAGGAGCAATTCTTTGCTCTACTGGTCGAGGTGAAGATACCCCGAAGAAGCCCCTCAAAGGATTATTTTCCATAGTAACAGGTGACAGTAAATTTCAGCACACTATATAAATTTTTCCTTACCAAATTCCACATACCAAAGGCGCTTCACCCCCAGGCAAAGGCGCTAGAAAAGAGTCTTGATGATCCACAAGTATAGGGGATCTATCGTAGTCCTGTCCATAAGTAAGAATGTCGAACTCAACGAGGAGCAGAAGGAAATGACAAGCGCTTTTCAGTAAGGTATTCTCTGCAAGCATTGGAATTATCTGTAATAGATAGTTTTGTGATGAGGTAATTTGTAACAGGTGAGGGAGTCTTGGATTAGGGGTATCCGGACAGCGGACTGTGTACAACATCCGGACTATTGAGCGTGAAGATTCAAGACTCAAGACTTCCGCCCGTGTCCGGATGGGACTTTCCTTGGCGTGGAAGGCAAGCTTGGCGATCCGGATATTATATTTCCTTCATTGTAACCGACTCCATGTAAACCCTAGCCCTCTCCAGTGCCTATATAAACCGGAGGGGTTGGTCCTTAGAAGGCCGATCACAATTACATTCATACCATCATAGGCTAGCTCTTAGGGTTTAGCCTCTACGATCTCGTGGTAGATCTACTCTTGTACTACCCATATCATCAATATTAATCAAGAAGGAAGTAGGGTTTTACCTCCATCGAGAGGGCCCGAACCTGGCTAAACTCCTGTGTCCCTTACTTCTTCTTACCATCAAACTTGACGCACATATCGGGACCCCCTACCCGAGATCTGCCGGTTTTCACACCGACATTGGTGCTTTCATTGAGAGTTCCTCTGTGTCATCGCCATTGGGCTCGATGGCTCCTTTAACCATCGCCAATAACACGATACCGGATAGTCACGACGAGCATGGCTTAGACCTGCTGTCGGACAAAGCTCGAGGTATCGCCCCCGCATCAGCCTCGGACCTAAATCCGGAGCAGGCTGCGTTACCTGAGGACGGAGGGCTGGACCCCGCCCCGCAGTTTGCGCACTCATCGGCATTGGAGCCAAACATGGGCCTTACCTCTGTGGTGGCCTATGACTCCGGACCCCCGGATTCGTATCCGGATGTTGAGTCCGGTCCGCGCACTCCCGGACCGGTCGAGCCAGATTGGGCTCCGGTAATGGAATTCACCGCCGCGGACATTTTTCGGCACTCGCCCTTTGGAGACATGCTAAACTCGTTGAAAACTCTCTCTTTGACAGAAATTTCTGGGCCAAACTACGTCCGGTTTGAGTGGGAAGCAGACGACGAAGAAATTCGTTGCCCACCAACCACCCACTTCATAGCCACCGTCGATGATTTAACCGACGGGCCTGACTTCGACTCCGAAGACATCGACGGTATGGACGACGATGCATGAGAGGATGCAGAATCTATGGGGCGCCGGACTCCCCCCTCGTCACACGATGTATACATGGTGGATACGCCCAAAGAGATCAAAGGCGACAGTTCAGATGATAAAACCCCCGGACAAAAGCCAAAGCGATGGTGCAGACGCCGTTCTAAGTCCAGCAACAGTAAAAATAGTGACAAGAGCGCAAGAAGGATCGATAATACAATCAACCCCGAAGGCAACAACGACCATACGGACCCAGCGATGGAGCAGGATGAAGCAGGTCACCCTGAACACAGTTCAGAGCAGACGCCCGAGGACAATGATCCCGACGGACGAGGTCATAAAGACGAACCAGCGCAGGTCATAACCGCAACAAAGCGGCTACCGATCCACATGAACACTTGAATAAGAAAGCTGGCGCGGCCAGGTCCATTTAAGGATCCAAAGGACGCACCCCGGCGAAGGACTATGGTCGCCAAAACGATTACGCCAATCGAATACCAGTCCAGAATAAAGACCGGACACAACAACATCCGACGACATGCCACAGCATGTCCAGATACAGAGGAGCTGCTCACCCCCTGTGCTTTACCGATGAAGTACTGGACCACGAATTCCCATAGGGCTTTAAACCTGTGAACATAGAGGCATACGATGGAACGACAGACCCAGGGGTCTGGATTGAGGACTTTATCCTACATATACATATGGCTCGTGGGGATGACCTTCACGCCATCAAATACCTCCCCCTCAAGCTGAAGGGACCAGCTCGGCACTGGTTGAAAAGCCTCCCCAAAAATTCAATTGGGAGCTAGGACACTACAAGAAATATGTCAACTTGTGACCTTGACTATTAGTCCTTTGAAAGGTCATTGTTTTTCATTTGCGACCTTTTTTGACCAAAAGCAGAAGGTCAAAAGTGAGGGTCGAATCGACTATAGCGACCTTCTCGTGAGAAGGTCGTGGACATTCGACCAAAATATTCCTCTTGTGGCGTTTTGGTCACTAGCAACCTCCCAGTCGGTAGGCATCCAGCGTGGAAAGCTGATGTGGCACAAGATTCAGCCCGGTCCAATTAGGTGTTTTACATGGGCGAGCCCAATAATTCAACCTATTTGTGTTTTTTCTATCAATTTTGGTCAAGTTCATGGGCCAAGCCCTACAATTCAGCCTTTTTATTTTTACGGGCTTAGGCCATTTTGCATTCCGTTTCATTCAGCCTTTTGTTTTTGTTTTTCATAAATGCACAATATTCGATCCACTATTGTTTGGGCCATATCCTTTTAGAGCCCAAATATTATTCGATCAATAGTCGAACATTCGCCTTTTTCATTCACAGATTTCAATTTTACACATTTCAACAACAAGCTATCAATAATTCTCACAATCAAATGATCAAATCCAAAATCACTCTATGAAACTCGAACAACACATCGCATGATCCACCAAGTGTACATACAATCGAAACAAATACAGAGGCACCAAAACTATTGAGGACATCTCCAGCTTCTTTTGATCTTGGTCCCAACAGCAGCCACCTCGTT
>JAHHZJ010003353.1:0-22405 GCA_021437245.1 Aegilops speltoides
AAAACAAGAATGATGCAAATCTGCTTTAAAGCCGATGCTACTTAGCACAACAAGAAACTATGCTACAGCACCCCAACATAAAAACAAAGCATATGACAACGAACTACAGGAGATGCTTAACAAAAGAGGAACACTGAGCTACGGCTAAATCACATCATAACATGTTCAAACAAGCATGAAGAAAGTGCTCAAAATATCAGGTTCACAGACTTAGTGAAAAAACTAACATGGCAGGAATTAACATCGGAAGGCATGTTTAGAGCAAGCAAACAACATGCTACAGGAACTTATAATAGCAAAGCAAGGCATGACATGATTCTACTCAAAGCATATTTCAATAGTCCCTTACTGACCATAAGCCAAAAGGACCTTAAGAAATGATGGCACCCATGTAAACATAGCAAGTTTTATTACAGATTTCAGACTTAGTGAAATATCAGGACATGGCAAAAACAGTTAACAGTAGGCATGTTCGTGAGCTCGATGCACTCACTACAGAGCAATACATGGCATGGCAAGGCAACCAACAGTAAGAAGGCATGATTATGAAGCTAAGCATGGCAAGAGCAAGGTCATAGCATACACGGATCAACTACAACGACCTCGTGAAAATTGAATCTCATACAAACAATCTGCGAGAAAACATTTTGAAGCAACTTTGGAGCAAGAAATGAACATGTTCCAGCAGGCTATAATTGCAACCAAGGGCATTAATGGATAGAGCAAGACATGTACATCAAAACATGTTTATAGAGCATCTCCAGATTATGCATAGAATGATTAGTGGAAGCATGTTAACATGGCATCAAATTATAACAGAATCTGTCAGGAAAACAACAACAGCAACTACCCTACTTTACAAGCTTGATGCACTCAGCACACAACTCACAAAAATACAAGGTCAACACCTCTGGAAAGATGGCATGACAAGGTCCAACATACATGTAGAGCTCATCATCATAGGATGCACACATAAATCATGAGCAAAATGACAAAAGAGCTCGAGCTGATAAGATTCTGAAACTAACGATCTGAAGCTATCTTCCAAGCGAGAAGTCAATCTGACTCGGAGCACAGAGACTTCGAGGCGACTTGCAAATAGGCAAATGGCCCATGCAGGATTGCGATGAAATGGCATGATAACTTCGAGGCGACATTTGGAAATACGGCAGGGCACGGACTTGAGGCGGCAGCCACGAGCAGGGCCGAAGGCGGAGAGGTGGCAGCCCGATCGCGGACGCAGGGCATGCGAGGGCAGAGAGTCGGCAAGCGCCGGGATACTGGCGGCAGCATGCGGCAGGGCGTCTATAGGGCCGAGCCTGAGGATGGCCGGCCGCAGAGGCAGGCACGCGGCGGCGCGAGGACGAGGGACGGGCGGCGGACAAGGGCAAGCTCGCCGGCAGGCCAGCGAGCGCTGGAGCGGACAGGGACGGGAGGCGGCGGCGGCAGCGCGGCCTTGGCCCGGCTGGCCGGATCGGGGCCATGCCAGTAGGGATTCCGGCGACACGTGGCAAAGGCGAGTGGAGGAGAGGCGGCGGGGCGTGGCACGCCGATTGCAGGTGAGTGGAAGCCGACGTGTTCGGCGAGTTGGATACTGTCCGGCGAGGGAAAATTAGGGTTTGATTCAGGGAATTGGGAGGTCTATATATAGAGGTAGAGGGAGCTAGGGTGTCCAAATGAGGAGCGTTTGACCCTGTGATCGTGATCGAAGCGACGAGAGCATGGAGAGGAGTTTGGTGAGTTTTGGGCCACTTTGGAAGGGTGTTGGGCTGCAACAAAGAGGGCTTCTGCGGTTACCCGTTAACTGTTGGAGTACCAAAGCGACCTCCAAATGGCACGAAACTTGACAGCGGTCTCACGGTGCTATACCAAGGCAGCTTGACAAACCTCGGTCCATTCCGAGAAAGTTTAAAACCCACTCACAATGAGAGAGAAGAAGGGCGGCCAGAGACATAGGAGTCTTGGATTGCAAAGCAGACAGACGGGAAAAGGCTCTGATGCATGAGGCGAACACGTATGCAAATGTGATGCACATGATGACATGATAAAATGCAGATGATGACATGGCAAAGTGCAACACGCAAGCAAATGACATGGCAACAACGGCGAATAATCGACGGCACGCTGGCGATCGGATCCGGCGTTACATACAACCTCGATTCACTCACTATGACCAACACGTTCGATCTCGGGTCATGGATGCTCGTCCTATAAGTTTGTGCCACTTTGGGTTTACGACTAGCCATGTCGGCCGGGCTCCTTATCATATGGATGCTAGCGACACTATCATATACGTCGCGCAAAAGGCTAAGACGGTCCCAAGCAAAGGTAAGGCGACACCGTGGAATACGCTGCGTGAGGCCGCAAAAGTGATATGAGGTGTTACATGCTAGATCGATGTGGCATTGAGTCGGGGTCCTGACAGCTTTGGTATCAGAGCTTGACTGCCTGTAGGATTACCAAGCCAAACTGGTTGAAGTTGAGTCTAGAAATTCTTTAGTTATATAAGGGAATTGATTGTGGGATGGAACGTAAGGCTCTTTTTACTCCTTTACCTTATGCCCTTCTGATCCGAGTCATCTTATCTCTCCTACGGGGTTAAGGAACTAGGCTTTCTCTTCTTTCTATCAGGATCACATGTTACTATTTAGTAGACACATAAGATTGTTGGATTCAAGCCTCAGTTCAGCTCCTATTATTTCCGTGTATTCATTGTTGTTCTCGAAACCTTGATATTGTGCTTCTGAGTGGTTATGCCACCATTTTTTGTAGCATGTCTCAAAATCTTTTGAGCATTTATAGCCGTTATGCTGTCCGAGTCATCCCAGGTTTCTAAATAGTCTGATGCATTTGCAAATCCCTTCTTTCCATTCCCGATGTCCCTTTGGGCCAGATTAACCATACTAACCAGTGAGTTGAGGTACTCTGTAGCCTTGACGTATATGTTGGAGCTATTACTATGACCCTAGATGTCTTAGAGTGCCAGCTAGTAAGCTAACCATGTTTTGCGTTCCCAGTGTGATGATTCTGGCCACCATTCTCGAAAGCATCCCGTGATGCCACTTAGTAGTAGGTATTCTATTCCTGGGTTCTTGGACCCGAGATTCACCCTACTTACCTCATGTTGTTAGTGTTTGCTTGTTCCTTTAGGTTATTAGTAACCTTTGCGATAGTCCTCGAGGTCCGTGGTATCTCCTTCTTCCAAATACCATGAACTATTTATGGCAGAAGTTCCTCGTTGAACTGAACGATCACAACGAGAGTGCTCTTGATGGGTTCTCGGTTCTATGTTGTGATTCTACCAGTCCTTCCTCTTCAGCATGGGTTATCCGGAAGAAATATGTTGAACTTGTTCGACATACTAACCTATGCATCCACAACTTAGAAAGATAGATGTTCCTTTGAGTTGTCCCTCTGTAGTTGTATTCCAATCCTTGTCTATCAGTTGATAGCCAAGTTTATGGCGTGCATTCGTGTTATTGATGCCTATTATTTTGTGGTTCGCCAAGCCATTCTACTCCGGAATGACTAGGAGAAACAAACTCTAGTACCTCGTCCATCTCTGGGATTGGGTCAAAGTAGTTGTATTCCGCAGATCAAATTGCTAATCCGAGCTTCCGTCTGATTCTACCTTGAAGTATTACCATATTTATATCGAGAATATCATGGGAATTGACACCATCCTATGAACACTTGATGCGTGATACCTCTCGCCATCGTTGTTCATTCCTCGGTTCCGTGTTGTTGCAACCGGAATGCCGACAAGTGAACCGTGATGTGTGAAATCAATAGTCCTAGCAACTTTGTTGCTTGGTAGTTAAGGACAATAATTTCATTCTTAGCGTGTTGGTTTTTGAATCATCATTCTAAGATAGATTGTGCTACCTAGTCCCTATTTGGTGCACCTTCGATCAATGATTTAGGGCCATGCAAATCCCTTGCTTATTTGATCATTTTGTCTTGCCTCGAAAAGCAAGATTGTTCTCGAGCTTAATAGCATATCGGTGGTTCGTGATTTTCCAATTATCTTCCGGAAGTATCACCGAGTTGTCCTCTCGACGTTATGTTAAGCTCGTGATCAGGTTGGTTTCTCTATAAACCACCCTTCTCCAAGAATCATGTTGGATACCCCGAGCTTGTTGGTTAAGCTAAAGAACAACTTGGAGAGTTGGAAGATAGAAGCTTGCCAACTTAGTTCATTTAAAGGACATCTTTGTGTGTGTATGTTGAAGAAAGATGATATCTTCATCGATTGGTCCTCGTGGATCGGTTGTTGGATCTATTATCTTAAACAATCTTTGATTTGAGCATGGGCTATTGTCAAGTCAAATCGAACCAATGATATTACGTAATGTTGTCTTACTCGTGGTTGATTCCTCGATCATACACTCGTTATACTCTTTGGGTCCGACCAATGCTATCACCTTGTTCACATAATTCAATTTCACTTATGTGGAAACCGGAGGAATTTTGTTGAGCCCATCACAACATTGTTATCTTCTCCAGGATTTGTGTTGAACTTCCAGCTAGTATTGGAAACTTTATAAGCATTATCTTCATGTCTAGTTCATGAAGCATATGCTTGGATGAAAAAGTGACTTCCTCTAATTCATGTGCATCCGATGCAAGTTGCGCGTGAATTCGAGAAAGCATGTTTTTACCTCCTCCGAATCATCCCAAGTCGTTATGCACGCGTGCGAGTATTCCGTGGTCGTTAGACGATCATCTTCATTCCATATGAATTCTCTAGCATACCAAGCCACGATCTGATTTGTTCAAGGAGAAGGAGTTCCTTCATAAGAGCTAATCCGGACTTATGAAAGAACTTGATATCCTCGTTGATGGTTCCCAACCGTAACTCGGTAGTGTTTTATTGTAAGACTACCATGTGGGCATGCTTATCGGGACAACGTGTTCACATGTTTGTATGCAGTAACCAGCTCATGTTTTGGAGCTTGCTATCGCAATTCGTCCCTCGAGAATCTGCATACGCGTCATCTCATCGATTTGTGTTGCAAACTTTGCGTTTTCCTTCTAGACTTGATGAGTCTAGAATATTACGACACCAACCAGATCTGAATCTCGAGGACTCGATAGTTGGAACATTTCCCAAGAACTACTATATTGGTCTCTCCGTAACCCGATAAAGTGGATGTCGTGGCCAACACACCCAGCCGGAAGACCCATTATTGTAGTATTTTGATTGAGGAAGTTGGCCACCTCCCCATAAGGATTTCCTAGGATTTACTCCAGTAGTTGATCATTATGGATTCTTGTGCTCCCGAAGTCCGACCTTTTACTTGATGTTCTAGATACAAACCATATCTATAAATGGGTTGCGCTAGCACATCAAGGAGAACATTAGAAGCGGAGTGCTAAATGTCTCTCGGTCGATCGTCCAGATTTTGTTTCCTTGGCGTCGTCAAGGTAAAATCTGAGAAAGTGATGTCCTCCTTTGCATCTGCATCCTCCATCACCGTTCATCATGGTAGTATGTTGTGTTGCCGGAATCCTTGACACGAATGTTGGTAAAACCTTGATGGGTATGGAAATGCTCAAGTTCTTGAGGGCACACTCAGTCACTAGGTTATATTCTCGGTATCAATTGGAATGTGCCTCCCGTTTGCCTAGTTGTTCTATAACCATAGTTTCCTTTCCAATCTGAGTATGCCATTCCTTCACACTCCACCAAACGATTGTTGGAGCGCCTTAGGCTGGTTTAGAGAGTTGCGATGATCCATGTATCAAAAGCAATTCTCTTTGCCACTTGAGGGATAATTCTACGATTCACCCTTCTCTGAACTGTCTCATTTTGGTATCATGGCAACTCAAATCCTCGCTACGTTCACAACCGTTCACCACCCTTTTAAGTGTGGAATTGTTGTCTACCTAGTGAACCCTCGTCATCTCTTCCACTCCATCCCTCTAGATGTGTGCTTCGTGTCTCAGCTCGAGAGATGTTGCTATGTCTCATTCTGTGAGTTGATCCTGAGTTGTTCGACCTTCGATAAGATCGATCCTTCTAAAGTCTTTCTTTTCCTCTCCTTGTCATGTTAGTCAAAGTTCTCAGAGCAAGATATCGAGACAATGATGGTGAACAAATCAACGTTCATTTGAAGTGCAACTTGGATCGTGAAGATTGTGTTAGTTTGCGCTTCCCTTTCATCTTACCCTACGCTTGAATCTCGGCGAGATTCTTGTTTAAGTGAGGGTGAGTTGTCACATCCTAGCTTACGGTATCTGCTGGTGCTGCATAATGCTTGCATCATGTTTAATTTCATGAAACTTGAAATGGGGATTGATCCAAGCCCTAGCACCAAATGAAATTCAAATAGGTTCAACCTAAAATAATTTTCAATGAACCCAAAGTGCCTTTAAAAATGTTCATGACTTGATAAAGGTTAAAACCTCTGTCAAAAATGATGAATATATTTCTAGGTCATCTCCGATTTTTGATCTAAATCATTATGTATTTGGATTTGAGCATTTAATTACTATAAATATTTAAAATGCTCAAATAATTACGAAACTAAATGTGGGCCTCGTATTAATCCACGAAGTGTCCACAAATTATTTCAGGATTTTATAAAATGCTTTAGTATTTTTACTAAAGCCAAAACAGATTCTAGAAAAATAGAAAGCAAAACTAAATAGAAAGAGAGAGAGAGAGAAGTTACGGCGCCACTGCGCAGCGGCCCAGCCTCCCTGCTTGCCCACCTGGACCCAGCCCACCACCAGCCTCCTGTCGTCTTCCTCCCCCTCGCCGAAGCATCTGCAGGTTGACGACGCCGCAGATCGCCGCCACCTCCTCTGCTCCTGGAGGCCGCTCCTTCGTCCTAATCCGCGTCGAGGCGCCGAGGCCCCCTCTCCCTCCTCTGCTTTCTCCCGCCCTCTAGCCCTCTCCGAGTAGACCGAGCAGCCCGTCGCCACCGTCGTCGTCACCGTGGCCACCGGCCCTTCCTCTCCCCTCCATGCCCACGAGCCCGAGGACGACCGATTCTCCTCCAAGTCGAAGCACACGAGCTCGAGGACGACCAGGCGCCATCGACCGTCTTCTCGCGACACGGCCGCCGGATCGCTCATCGCCGTTCAGTGCGCCGTCGTGCGTCCCGAGCCCTCGAAGCTCCCTCGCCACCTCCACGTGAGCGCCGCCTGACCCCCTCCTCCACGACCTCTCGCGTCCTCTAGGCGTAGTGCACGGACGCCACAGCTCCGCCACGCTATCCGCCACGGCGTCGCAATACCATCCCGACGCCTTCCCTAGACGCCGACAGCGGCTTCCTCCGGTGCCCTCGCCGCCATCCCGTGGCTTCGCCGTGCGGACTCCTGCGACTTGAGGTCGCCGCGACTAATCGCCAGAGCGATCTTGGCGTGGGCGCGTCATTAGTGGCTAATTCGACCCACTAACTAACCCACGCTTGTCGACATGGGGCCCCACGCTAACTAACCAGCTAACAAAATTAGTTTAAGTTTAATCTAAACACGGTGGCCCCAGCGTCGCGTTGACCAAGTGCGTGGTCGTTGACTAGGTTCACATGTGAGTGACCCTAACTAGCACCGTGACAACGACGATGGGTCCCATGCATCAGGTTTGACCTGGACCGTGCCCGTTGACCTGCTTGACGTCATGATGATGTCGGTCGACGTAGTAATCCTTTCTACGAATTTAAATAAATCTTAAATGATTTGTTTAATCCAAAAATGTCCTAAACTTCTAAAATCATAGAAATTCAACGTAACTCCAAATGAAATAAGTTATATATGAAAAATGATCAGAAAAATCCATTCTATCCATCTGTACTCGGTTCATGCATGATAAAGTAACTTAAACCTGCTGTTTATATCAAAACATGATAGGGCACTATTTAAATTCATAATTTGAGTTTGGGATTGAACCTTTGGTTCAAAATGACCCAAATCCATCTCGGTTGTAGTTGCATTAGGCCAACACACTCATATTGCCATGTCATGAGCATGCATCATATTGTGCATTGCATTGATTGTGTTTCCTCTTTGTTTGCTCGTGCATGTCCCTCTCAGATGAGCGTATCGCGATGTGATCGATGACACGATGAAGAGCTATATTATCTTGAAGTGCCGCAAGCAAAACCCTTGTTCATTCGGTACAATCCCACTCTCTCGCTTCCTGCTCTCTTTTCTTGCATTGGGACAACAACGATTCAATGGTACATGCTGCGGTAGTTGAACCCTTATCCTCTGCATGACCTGTCATTGCCACAAGAAATAGATGAAACCCACTAGCATGAGTAGGAGTTGTTTGAGCCCGATGTGCCTACTCATTCATGCTTGTTTGTCATGCCTTCTACTACTTAGAGTTGAGTCAGTCGATTCATCGGAGATGAATCGAGGTGTGAACATGTCCTCAGTCTGAGAGCTAAGTGTGTGAACACGATTTGGTAAAGGTAGCGGTGAGAGGCCATGTAGGAGTACATGGTGGGTTGTCTCATTGCAGCCGTCCACGGAGACGTAGTTACTGTGTTTGTGATCCATGAACAGCTACTACCACACATTGGGTTCAGAATGCTTCGACCTCTCGACTTATTAATCAACATGATCTCTGTCAAGGAATTGCAACTAGTTTACGGTGTTTGTAGGTAGTGTTAGTAGTCTACCAAGTGGCACCAGTCAGGTGGGCTTAGGACAGACTAGGCACAGTGGCGGTGTACCAAGTGGCACCGATGGTGGGCTTGGAACCACACACATCGTTTGGGGCGTGGCGACACCCGAGCGGATCTCCTTGCGGATGGAACCGAATAGGCAATAAACACGGACGAGACTTGTGTGGTTAGTCAGGTCGTGGCGACTCCTTGCCAAGCTTCGCTTGAAGGTTGCCGAGATACCGAGGTGTACATGGCGGTAAGTGGCGAGAGGTGTGTGAAGAAGTACACCTGCGGTTAATATGATCTATTCGAATAGCCGTGTCGTGAAGCGGACTTCGGGTTACTGTATAGCTCATAGACAAGTGAAAGTGGATACTCTAAAATACACAAGATAGCGTGAGTGCTATGGATGGCGTTCGTAGGGAGGCGGAGCGGATCCATAGTGGTGTATTGATATGGTGAATATGTGGACTCCGGTGTTAGAATCATTGTGTAATCTAGATTATGACTCTAGTGCAAGTGGGAAATTGAAGGAAATACACCCTAGAGGCAATAATAAAGTTATTATTTATTTCCTTATATCATGATAAATGTTTATTATTCATGCTAGAATTGTATTAACCAAACATAATACATGTGTGAATATATAGACAAACAGTGTCACTAGTATGCCTCTACTTGACTAGCTTGTTAATCAAAGTTGGTTATGTTTCCTAACCATGAACAAGGAGTTTTATTTGATTAACAAGGTCAATCATTAGTTGAATGATCAGACATGACCCATTCCGTTTAGCACACATCGTTTAGTATGTTGCTATTGCTTCCTTCATGACTTATACATGTTCCTATGACTATGAGATTATGCAACCCGTTTCGGAAACACTTTGTGGCTACAAACGTCCAACTGGGTGATTATAAAGGTGCTCTTGGTGTCTCCCAAGGTACTTGTTGAGTTGGCGTTTTGAGATTAGTTTGTCACTCAATACGGGGGTATCTCTCCTCTCTTACACATCACTTAAGCCTTAAGCATTTCAACTAATGAGTTAGTTGTGAGATGATTTTACGGAACAGTAAAGAGACTTGCAGCAGATTGAACTAGGTATTGGATACGGCGATCGAATCTCGGGCAAGTAACATACCGATGACAAAGGAACAACGTGTTTTCGGTTTGACCGATAAAGATCTTCGAGAATATGTGGGAACAATATGGGCATCAGGTCCCGCTATTGGTTATTGACGGAGGCGGTCTCGGTCATGTCTACTTGTTCTCGAACCGTAGGTCCCAGCTTAAGGTTTCGATGGCATTATGAGTTTATGAGTTTTGATGTACAAGGAGTTAGTCCCGGATGAGATCGGGGACATGGCGAAGTCTCGAAATGGTCGAGCAAAGATGATATATTGGACTATATTGAGTTGGAAGGTTCAGTGATTGGTATTTTTGAGTGGGGTTCGGAATTCGGGGCCTCATTCCATACGGGAAAAGAGGGGGCCTGGGTGGCGCACCCTCCCCTTGCTAGTCCGTTGGACTAGGGGCGCCCCTTCTTCTCCTTCTCTCTTCCTTTTTCTCTCCTACCCTACTATGGAAGGTTCCTAGTTGGACTAAAAGAATCCTACCCGGGGGGTAGGACTCCCAAAGGCCCCAAGAGGGCCCCTCCCTCCTCCACTCCTTTATTCGGGGTGGGCACCCATAAACACACAAGTTGATCATTGATCGCCTTAGCCGGGCGGTGCCCCCCGATATTACACCTCTATCATATTGTGCGGTGCTGCAAGCCCCGCGACGGGAAACATCAAGATCGCCCGCCGTCGTTTGGGAACTCTCCCGGCCTCTTGGATTGGAGATCGAGGTGGCATCGAGCTATCGCTGTCAAGAACTCGGAGGTGCGAATCGGTGCTTGGATCGGTTGGACGGAGGCGCGACTACTTCCTCTATGTTGGCACGCTTCGCTTGGCCACAGGGCGGAAACACTCTTCCCTCTGGCTATGCATCACCATGATCTTGCGGTGCTAGAATTTTTTAAATACTTTCCCCAACGGGCATCCGAGCCTAGGTTTTATGGTTTGATGTTATATGGAGTAGAACACAAGTGAGTTGTGGGCGATATAAGTCATCGCTTGATGTCATACTTTGGTTGCGGTATTGTTGGATAAGGGCCGGACCGACATTACGCCACGCTTCGGAGACTGGTTTACCGCCTGCTTTGCACCGGGTGACTAGTGGGGCGGCCAACTTTAGTTGAACGGTGGTCGCCCGGTCCTTGGAAGGTTAAAACAATCAACTTGACAAACTATCGTTGTGGTTTTGATGCGGGTGAGATTGGTTCTTGCTTAAGCCCGTAGCAGCCACGTAAAATTAACAACAAAGTAGAGGCGCTAACTTGTTTTTGCAATGTTGTGATGTGATATGGCCAAGACATGATGCTATATTTTATTGTATGAGATGATCATGTTTTGTAACGGTTATCGCTGGGAGCCATATGGTTGTCGCTTTATTGTATGAAATGCAAGCCTGTAATTGCTTTACTTTATCACTAAGCGGAGCGATAATCGAAAAGCAATAGATGGGACGACAACGATCTCGATGGAGATCAAGGTGTCGCCCGGTGGCGATGGTGATCATGATGGTGGAGATGGAATCACAAGCACAAGAAGATGGCCATATCATATCACTTATATTGATTGCATGTGATGTTTATCCTTTATATCTTATCTTGCTTTGATTGGGAGCATTTTAAGATGATCTCTCACTAAAATTATCAAGTAGTTTCTCCCAGTATGCACCGTTGCCAAAGTTTCGTGCCCGGACACCCGTGATGGGGTGATAAGCTCCGTCCATCTACAACGGGTGCAAGCCAGTTTTACCGGAATACTCGGGTTATACTTGCGAGCCTAGCATATGCATATGGCCTCGGAACACGGAGACCGAAAGGTGGCGTGAATCATATGTAGATATGATCAACATAAGATGTTCACCATTGAAAACTCTCCATCTCACGTGATGATCGGTTATGGTTTAGTTGATTTGGATCACGGATCACTTAGATGACTAGAGATGTTTCTAAGTGGGAGTTCTTAAGGATATGATTAATTGAACTATAATTTATCATGAACTTAGTACGATAGTATCTTGCTTGTCTATGTTGTTTGTAGATAGATGGCCCGGCTTTGTTCGTTGAATTTTAATCTTCCTTGAAAGCTAAGTTGAAAGATGATGGTGGCAACTACGCGGATGGGTCCGAAGAGGATTATCCTCATTGTGCCGAAAAAATTACCCGGAAGCACCGCGGTGCCGCCTCTTTCGATGCAAGGGCCGTTAAGACGTTGGCGAGCAAAGCGATGACCTCGATAGTTCAATGTGCCATGCTACGGCTTAGAACCGGGACTTCAACGCGTTTTGACGCATGGAACATATGAGATGTTTGGTTGAAGTTGATATTCGGAAGAATGCCCGGATTGAGATATGAAGTCTCCAATAAGTTCTATAGCTGCAAGATGGAGAGAATAGTTTCAGAGCACATACTCAAGATTCGGTATTGTAATCACTTATTCAAGGGAGTACTCTTGGATGATAGCGCACAAATTCAATCACTTACCAAGCTACAAACTTTGATGAACTATAATATGCAAGGGATGGATAAGCGATTCCGGCTCTTCAATGCTAAAGGCTGGGAGGTAGAAATCAGAAGGAGCATCAAGTGTTGGGTTAAAAACCACTAGTTTCAAGAAAAGGGCAAAGGGAAGAAGAAGGAACTTCAAGAAAACGCAAACAAGTTTGCTTAAGAAAAACCCAAATGGACCTAAAACCCCGAGTGCTTTCCCAAGCGTGTCCTGGGCGGAACTGCCCCAAGTATTTGGCGGATAAGAAGGATGGCAAAGTGAACAAAGGTATATGTGATATACATGTTATTGATGTGTACCTTACTAGAGCTCGATAGCCCTGGGTATTTGATTGGTTCATTTAATATTTGCAACTCAACAGGGACCGGATTGCAACAACGGCAAGGGCGAGGTGGCGCGTGGGGAAGGTTCCAAATCGATGTGATCCGGTTGCCCTATCTACATCTACCGGGATTAGTATTAGACCTAAATAATTGTTATTTGGTGCCGCGTTGAGCATGAACATTATATCTGGATCTTGTTTGATGCGAGGCGGTTATTCATTATCGAGAATAATGGTTGTTCTATTTATATGAGTAATATCTTTTATGGTCATGCACCCCAAGAGTGGTCTATTTTGATGAATCTCGATAGTAGTGATACACATATTCATAGTGTTGAAGCCAAAAGATCAAGTTGATAATGATAGTGCAACTTATGTGGTTTGCCATATATCGGTATAAACGCATGAAGAAACTCCACTTGATGGACTTTTGGAACCACTTGATTATGAATCACTTGGTACTTGGAACCGGCCTCATGGGCAAGATGACCAAAACCCGTTCTCGGTACTATGGAGAGCAACAATTTGGGAAATCATACATCGATGTATGTGGTCCAATGAATGTTGAGGCTCGTGGCGGATATCGTTATTTTCTCACCTTCACGATGATTTAAGCAGATATGGGTATATCTACTTAATGAAACATAATTGAAACATTTGAAAAGTTCAAAAGAATTTGAGTGAAGTTGAAAATCATCGAACAAGAAAATAAAGTTTCTGATCGATCGTGGAGGAAATATTTGAGTTCAGTTTGGTCCACAAAACAATGTGGAATAGTTTCCAACCCCAACACCACAGTAATGGTGTGTCGACGTCGAATGTACTTTACTTGATATGGTGCGATCTATGATGTCTCTTACGATTCCGCTATCTTTTGGGGTTATGCTCTGAACAACCACATTCACGTTAAATAGGGCACCATCGAAATCCTTGAGGCGACACCTAATGAACTATGGTTTGGCAAGAAACCAAAGTTTGTTTTTAAAGTTTGGGGTTGCGATGCTTATGTGAAAAGCTTCAACCCGATAGCTCGAACCCAAATCGAATGTGTCTTCATAGGATACCCAAAGGAGCATTGGGTACACCTTCTATCACGATCCAAGGCAAGACATTTTGTAAAATGGATCCTTTCTAGAAGGGTTTTCAAAGAAGTGAGTGGGAGGAAAGTAGAACTTGATGAGGTAAGCACCTACCCCTTGTTGGAAAATAATACATCACGGGAACCTTTGGCGCAAAACCAACTAGTGAGGAAGTTGATGATGATTCATAGAACTTGGATCAAGTTATTTAACCACGGGGTTGACGAGTAAGATCCGCCGGGTGGTATGGTAATCCTATTCGGAAGTCATGCTACTAGATCATGATGAACCTCAACTATGAAGAAGGATGGTGAGCCAGATTCCAAAAATGGCTTGAAGCCATGAAATCGAGATGGGATCCATGTATGAAACAAAGTATGGATTTGGTTAATTCGATGGTGCAAGCAATTGAGAATAAATGGATCTTCAAGAAGAAGGCCCGGGCGGTAATTTTTTTACAAAGCTCGATTTTGCAAAAGGTTTTCAAAGTTCAAGGGTTGACTAATGAGATTCTCACCGTGCGATGCTTAAGTCGTCCAATCATGTTAGCAATTCATTTTATGATTATGAAATTTGGCAAATGGATGTAAAACGCATTCTGAATGGATTTCGGAAGAAGGTTGTATATGATGCAACTAGAAGGTTTTATCGATCCAAAGGGAGCTAACAAAGTGTGCAAGCTCAACGTTCCATTTATTGGGGTGCAAGTCTCGGAGTTGGAATAACGTTTTGATAGTGTGATCAAAGATTTGGTTTTATTGGATTTTAGGCTTTTTTACAAGAAAGTGAGTGGGAGCTCGGCATTTCTAATATTATATGGATGACATATTTTGATTGGAAATGATATAGAATTTCTGGATAGCATAAAGGGATACTTGAATAAAAGTTTTTCAATGAAAGACCCGGTGAAGGCTTACATATTGGGCATTAAGATCTATAGAGATAGATCAAGGCCTTAATTGGACTTTCACAAAGCACATACCTTGACAAAGTTTTGAAGAAGTTCAAAATGGATCAAGCAAAGAAAGGGTTCTTCCAGGCAAGGTGGAAGTTGAGAAGACTCAAAACCCACCCGCGAAGATAGAGAGAAAATGAAAGTGTTCCTATGCTTACCATAGGCTCTATCATGTATGCAATTTGGTCGGCCCGATGTGTGCCTTGCTATAAGTCTAGAAGGAGGTACCAAAGTAATCCGGTGGATCACTAGACACGGTCAAGAACATCGAAATACGAAAAGGACTAAGGATATGTTTCTCATATGGAGGTGACAAAGAGCTCATCGTAAATGGTTACGTTGATGAAGTTTGACACGATCCGGAACGATTCTAAATCCAAACGGATCGGTTTACATTAACATGGAGCGCGGTTGTGCATTCAAAGCAAAGTGTCGGGCGGGATCTACATGTGAAGCGGAATACATAGCGCTTAAGCGAATGAAGTCGGATGAAGGGTTCATATCCATCTAGGTGTCATACCTAGTGCATCGGGTCAATGAAAATCTTTTGTGACAATTTTGGGCGATTGCCTTAAAGGAATCCAGTTTCAAAAGACCAAGCACATCAAGAGGCTTCAATTCCATCCGGATCTAGTCCGGTGGGAGACATAGAGATTTGCAAGATACATACGGATCCAATGTTGAGACCCGTTGACTAAGCCTCTTCCAGAGCAAAACATGATCAACACCAAGACTCCATGGGTGTTAGAATCATTCTTTGTAATCTAGATTATTGACTCTAGTGCAAGTGGGAGGGGAAATATGCCCTAGAGGCAATAATAAAGTTATTATTTATTTTTATATCATGATAAATGTTTATTATTCATGCTAGAATTGTATTAACGGGAAACATAATACATGTGTGAATATATAGACAAAGAGTGTCACTAGTATGCCTCTATTGACTAGCTTGTTAATCAAAGATGGTTATGTTTCCTAACCATGAACAAGGGTTGTTATTTGATTAACAAGGTCACATCATTAGGAAATTCGATTGACATGAACCATTCCGTTAGCTTAGCACCCATCTTTAGTATGTTGCTATTGCTTCCTTCATGACTTATACATTTCCCTATGAGATTATGCAACTCCGTTTCGGAGGAACACTTTGTGTGCTACCAACGCCAAATTTGGGTGATTATAAAGGTGTCTGGGTGTCTCCGGGTACTTGTTGAGTTGGCGTTTGGATTAGGATTTGTCCTCCAATATCGGGAGGTATCTCTGGGCCCTCTCGGTAATACACATCACTTAAGCCTTGGCATTTCAACTAATGAGTTAGGTGAGATGATGTATTGAACGAGTAAAGAGACTTGCGGTACGAGATTGAACTAGGTATTGGATACCGCGATCAATCTCGGGCAAGTAAATACCGATGACAAAGGAACAAATGTTGTTTGCGGTTTGACCGATAAAGATCTTCGTAGAATATGTGGGAAACCAATATGGGCATCAGGTCCCGCTATTGGTTATTGACGAGGGGTTCGGTCATGTCACATTGTTCTCGAACCGTAGGGTCCCAGCAAGGTTTGGGCGGTTATTATGAGTTTATGATTTTGATGTACGGGTTAGTCCCGGAGGATCGGGGACATGACGAGTCTCAAATGGTCGAGACTAAAGATGATATATTGGGCACTATATTGGTTGGAAAGGTTCGAGTGATTTATTTTATCGGAGATTCGGAAATTTATTTCATTATACGGAAAAAGAGGAGGGTAAGGGTGGCCCTCCTTTGGCTAGTCCAATTGGACTAGGGGGGGGCCCTTCTTCCCTTCCTTCTCTTCCCTTTCCTTCTCTCTCTCCTACTATAGGAAGGGTTCCTAGTTGGATAGGAAAAGGGAATCCTACTCCCGGTGGGGTGGACTCCCCTAGGGCGCCTAAGAGGGCGGCCCTCCCTCCTCCCTTTTATACGGGGTAGGGCACCCCATAGACACAAGTTGATCATTGATGCCTTAGCCGTGCGGTGCCCCCCGATATTACACCTCGATCATATTGTGCGGTGCTTAGGCGAAGCCTTGGCAAGAACATCAAGATCGCCCCCGCCGTCGCGGGAACTCCCCCGGGCCTCTGATTGGAGATCGGGGTCGCATCGAGCTTGTGTCAAGAACTGGAGGTGCCGAAGTTTGGCTTGGATCGGTTGGACCGGGGCGCGACATTCCTTATGTTGGGCCGCTTCGCTTGGTCTAGAGGGCGAGACAACACTCTTCCCTCTCGTTGCTATGCATCACCATGATCTTTGTGCGTGGGAATTTTTGAAATTACCCGCCCCAACAAATTCCGCGATGAATAGATCCGTTAGCCCGCTACGCCCGGTTCAATCCCGCTAATGCACTTGGATTCCTCCAAATGACCCTTTCGATCTGGGTCATGGATCTGTCCTGGTTTGTGCCACTTTGGGTTTGATACCATTCGCCGGGCTCCTTATCATATGGATCTAACACTATCAATCGTGTGCCAAAAGGCAAACGGTCCCGGGGAAAGAGGTGACACCGGGAATACGTGCGGGATCCCAAAGTGATAGGTGTTACATGCTGATCGATTGGCATTGGTGGGTCCGAAGTCCCCTTGCGCCCATTGCTCAAACCCTAATTGCCCATCCTCGAATCGCCCGCTCATCTCTTTCCCCCCGTTTCCCCACCTCGTTGCAGCGATACGAGGCGTTCGGCTTCACCACCGCCGGGCTACCTCATCCGCCCCGCCACCCCGGGTGGTCCAGCAACGCGGGCCCCCAGCGTCCTCATAGACACCGAGTTCCACCGCCGGTGCGCTTCAGCGCGCTCCCACTCGCCATTCACCGAGCACATCGTGCCCTCCGCCCCGAGGCCGTTGGGATTCCCGGGTCGCCACCGTGGCGCCCGCTGCCACTCAAGATCGCATCCGCGGGCCGGCCCCCAACATCACCTCCGGCTCTAAAGTGACCGCCCTCTAGCTGGCGAGCATCCCAACCCGCGAACTAGGTATCCGCATCACCCCTTTGTGCCTGTTCCCGATTGTGCATATCCTTTCACTACCTCTTTACTTCCGCCATGCAACTCGACTTTAAATCTTATTTCTTCGGAATATCATAAAAACAAGAAAATCCATTTTTAAGCGGCATGGGGTTTGGGATCGTACACATCCGATCCCGATAACCGGGTATCTCCTCGGACAACATCAAGGTCATTCCTCTTATTTGATCAACCATTCACCATGTCAAAAATGCGGGGGGATGGGAGCACAAGGCCATCCAAGCAAGTGGTAACATGGACTTGTAATGGAACATCCAAAGGCAACAGACTCGGTGAGCTGTAACAAGCTAGCGAAGTCCCCCATTTCATTTAATTCATTTGGCATTTGGGTATGATTTGTGGAGGCTGATCCACAATTCAAGTTACCGGGGGTGAACATTTAACAAAAATGTGATGACACTTACCGGAAATCAACATAACATGAGAAAATGAAGCTACATGCACTTTGAAAACCAGCTAATGATCCAAAGTAGTTCAGATTATAAACACTAAATGATGCAAGCACCAAAAACACAAAATGCAACATGGTGTACAAGGACTACAAACATGTCTCCTACTTGAATTATTGTTCCGGTGAAAATATCAAAGTGTAATTGCATGTATAACTAGTCTAAACGCATATCAATATATCTATCCGCAAAGTATGCCAATAGTTTCAAACAACATATTAGAAAATATTTATGCTATGTTTTTCATGATCGGGGCTTTTAGTAGATGGCCTCGATGTTTCCTCGCTATGAAAATGCACTATAATTTGCTTGTCATCAATGCCCGCAAATTCTGCCTCTCAACATAGGATCATCATTGACACTAAATCCTTAATGAGCTTGCAAAATGCTTGCTTTAGATCCCCATTAGACACTATATTTCATCACTAGGAGCATGTAAAATGTTTGCATCAAATTCTTCATTAGCCTTTTCATTGGACACTTGGCTCAGAACAACATGAGCTTGTATGTTTGCATGGAAACTTGATTAGATACATCACATTAATTTCAATTGATTGGGGAGTTATAAAATAAGTAAAATTGGTTTCATTTTCTCATAGATTCCCTACAAGCAGTTTTACAACACGCGGGTTTAACTATTGGCAAATTGAAAGTTGAATTAGATATAATCGGGATGTGATGTACCCTTGCGCATCTACTCTTGCAAGGCCATTGTCGTTCAAGCTTCGATGCCATGCCTCGCGCCCGCCTCCAGGCACACCCGGGTTGGATCTTCATTTCTTGTCCTTCCGTTGCCGGCCACCCCTCCACGAGGCCGAGGAAGTCTTTGTGGTCGTCTGGCGGCTAGGTTAAGGGCGAACCGACTAGAGGCGGGGAATGAATTGGGATTTTTCCGCTTCGTCGATATGGGAGGCGCCGATGGGCCCGGAGCCTGCTTTAGGGCCTGCCTTGCACTTATGTTATTGGCCCATCAAATTGAAACATTTTTCTTCATTTACATTGCCCTTTCGCCGTTGGGATGAACAAAACTAGGGGAACCGAGACTCAAACTAGGTGCCACTTTCCACCACCGGGGGCCCCATACCACCCCTATTGGTCCCCTTTTTGCGGTATGATTGGATAGTGAAAAATATTCAGGCGCTTTTGATTTACCCAAATGGTTGAATTGCTTGTTTCTATGTAGTTAGCCAATAATGTGAAGGATGCTTTTTCATACTATTGTAGATTGGAGATCTCGATATGCCAAAAGTAATCGCATGAAATATCGAAAAGCCGTGGATTGTTTCACAACTAGTCACTACATGTCCTCATATAACATATCAGGGCCACCATCTTACGTTAACCATTGACTTACCCATGCGGGGGGAAGAAAAGTATTGGGACCTATCCAAGCAATTGATGCCATGGACCCTTTGTACAACCTTGTGGAAAAAAGTTGCGGTTCGCAAAAGAACTAGCGTAAGTTTTCCCACCTTCTTGGAATTTTAGTTAGCCACTTATTGCAAAATTGTTCAATTCGTTGTTGGCTTAATTTAGTTTGCTCTGATTACATAATGGCACACCTTTTAATCATATTATAGTTGCCATCTATGTGTTTGATACTTCGAAAATTACCTATTTGCCTTAACTTAAATATCTACTTTTTGTTTAACGCTTTCTTTCACGGGGTTACAATGATGTTAATAACCTTGATTTGGATCCAATTGAAACTCTTTAATTCCTTGTTTGTTTAACTGGTTTGCTATTATAACTCCCAGTTGAGATGTTTTGCTAACTTCAACTTTTAATCAATCAACTTTAATGGCAAAACAGGTTAGCCCAAGATCAAAAGCGAGGTCCCCATGGCGTTGCATCATCCCACAATAGTGGCACCGCAATCGGCATTATGTTGCCAACTGATGCTCTAGAGGCTAAACTAGTGGTGAAAAGATTCCTTTCCACTTAGAGATGAAGTTGACATGTTGAGGAACAAACAGCACAATCCGGAAACTCAAGACAACCATTAAATATTTGGTGGATTTCAAAACGAAGGGTTTGAGGCCCACGTTTTAAGGTCCTTAAGGAAAAAAAATTTAAATTCCTACTTGGTAAATCATAGGTGAAATGTTCTTTCCATAGTTGAATAACCTTTGTGTTGTTTCATGTAATCAATCAAACCATTTGTTTATAGATCATGTAATAATTGTTTGTTTTTTGTTTTTTGGTTTGTAATTTTATTTGAGCACAAGTCTATATTAATTGATAAGACTCAGAGACATTTCATTTGGATTTTGTGCGGACCTACAAATATGAATAAGGTGAATGTGCATTCAGAATAGTAATATATAGATGGACCATAAGAGCCGCATTGGAAAGGGCCAAATGCTTGCTAAAAAGGATGTTGTTTAGCCAAAAAAGTACAACGGCTGGCTTATGTATGTTAGTTGATATTATTGATCCATATACCTATAAGTGTTTATATTCTTAGTTCCACATTCTTGGTTGATTATTTCGGTATTTTAATCTTGATACATTTTGTACATATCTAAATGGGAGTACACATTATGCTGCGGGACATTTGAGTTGGACATGAAGTGTTCCAAATATTAATTCACCTTAAACTAGATTCTAGTTTCAATTTAAAATATCGGCATTTGTAAACCATATTCATATATGACATTGGAATACATCTTTTGCCTTTTGAAGATATATAAAACACATAGAATGATTTATAAAGATTCATATAGGAATACAAAGTGGATTAATTTAATTCCAAGGTAAACGGGATGCTTATTGTCCCAAAATTCAAAAAAGCAACACAATGTCCACTCCCCGCGGCTGCGGCCAAGTGTTTGGGAGATGGAAATTCGACTACCCATTACGGACAATCCATCGGCCCGATTTCCCCGCTCAAATGGGTAGGTTAGTAACTTCAATTAGGCGTGACACGACCGCCTCGAGCCCATTCCTCGGTGGGCGCAAACATTGCAAAAACATTTGATTCAAGCTCGTCCAAAGACCCTATTTCTCCTCCATTCCCCATTCATAACTGGGCGGCAAAACAAACTCGACTCGGGAAATCGATGGGAAATATTTTCAATAAGGGCAGGTTTGTAACTTCACTCGGGCGTGACACAACCGCCCTACGTCCCCGTTCATACACCGTGGCCAACCACCCCTCTCCCCAAAATCGCCCGGCAAATATTCGAGATCGAGATTACCGCCTATCCCCAACCAGGGGTCCAAATTTTAAATGGGGGCTAAGTTTGTAACTTTCCCATATTCGAACACGCCCCAAAAACATGGTTCCCGACCTCTCCTCAATTTTCCCATTCATACACCATCCCGCTAGAACACCCCATCCCCCACCAGCCTCCGGCCCGCCCCATCCATCGCCCCGCCTCCACCACCATCGCCACCGCCTCCACCATGCGGGGCCTACCAAGACGCGTGCCCTTTGCTAGAGATGGGCGTTTTCATCCATGAAGGACCAATAGCCTTGCATCGTGTCCTCTCGCTTCCGGCAGGCCTCTTTGCGGGCCGCCACCGACCTTTTCTTCCACCCAACGGACTTATCCCCGATGCACCCGTTTACCATCAGATTGCCCGCCACCGCGCCATCGCAGATGCCTACAGGGCCCAAAGAGGTGGTACTTCATATCTCCTCAACTTTTGATCTCAACGAAAATAGATCTTAACTTGGTTACTCTACTTTCTTTTAATTCTTAGAATTTAGTTCTTAGTTAACAAACAATGGATGCTAAATATCATTTCTGGTTTGCGCTTCAAATCTGCCATGGCGAGCCATATCGGTTTAATTGATCATGCTTAGGTTTAATTGATCATGTTGGTTCCGTGGTAGTTTCTTTAATAGAAATCGGGGAAACCCTCTTTTGCTAAAAAATATGCTTAGAGTTCCCCTTTTATGATCACTTGATCGAATCGGCTTTGTGTCATAATAACCTGCTCCACCCATCAAGCTAAGGCTTAGATGTTCAAATCTAATATGATATTATTAAAAGAGTTGTTTAATTGGTCACAAATGTTCCTAAATTAGTTTAAAATGCATGTTTTGCCGGTGTGTATTTCTTTGCCACGGTGGGCCAGCCCACCCGGATTTTAGTCGCGAGATTCCCCTTTATTTTGTTGCGAGCTTTGACCCTACCGCCCTTCCTGGGGACTTGCTCCCGACGGCATGACTTAAGGATATGCGGACTAAAGGGAGGCGGAGCTATGCCCAACAGCTCACCGTCCGGGCGCGTCCTACCTTCCTGTTGGGCTCGGGCAACACCCACCAAGCCAACCCGATTTATCCGAGATCGCCTCAACACTCAGACC
>JAHHZJ010003354.1:0-25598 GCA_021437245.1 Aegilops speltoides
GTATTCTAATAGCATCTCCAATAGATGATGTAAAATACATAACCAAAAAGTGCTAGATGTAAAAAACATCAGCCGCTCATCTCTGACCTTAATTGTGGAAACTAAATTTAACTGTCCAAACTGAATTTTACTGTCGAAACTGAATTTTACTAAGAAAACTGAGTTTTACTATCGAAACTGAACACACTAGTAGAGGAAAAGTAGTGCACTAATAGTTTTAGCCGCTCGAGCACTAGTGGCAGTGTAGTAGTGGTCGAAATCGATAGCCGCTCCAGCAGACAACGTGGTACCAGTGAGCAGCCAGTGCAGTGTTGGAAATATGCCCTAGAGGAAATAACAAAAGTATTATTATATTTCATTGTTCATGATAATTGTCTTTTGTTCATGCTATAACTGTATTATCCGGAAATCGTAATACACGTGTGAACACATAGACCACAATATGTCCCTAGTGAGCCTCTAGTTGACTAGCTCGTTGTGATCAACAGATGGTCATGGTTTCTGACTATGGACATTGGATGTGTTGATAACGGGATCACATCATTAGGAGAATGATGTGATGGACAAGACAATCTAAGCATAGCACAAAGATCGTGTAGTTAGTTTGCTAGAGCTTTGCCAATGTCAAGTATCTCTTCCTTCGACCATGAGATCGTGTAACTCCGGATACCGTAGGAGTGCCTTGGGTGTATCAAACATCACTAGCGTAGCTGGGTGACTATAAAGGTGAGTTCTGGTATCTCGAAAGTATCTGTTGGGTTGACACGGATCAAGGCTGGGATTTGTCACTCCGTATGCGGAGAGGTATCTCTGGGCCCCTTTCGGTAATGCATCATCATAATGAGCTCAAGGTGACCAAGGTGTTGTACGGGATCATGCATTCTGATGCAGTAAAGTGACTTGCGATGCTGAGGGAACAAGGTATTGGGATAGCGACGATCGAGTCTCGGGCAATAACGTCTGATTGACAAAGGAATTGTATCGAGGTTTGATCGAATCCTCGACATCGTGGTTCACCGATGAAATCATCGAGGAGCATGTAGGAGCCAACATGGGTATCAGACCCATTGTTGGTTATTGCCGAAGTCGTCTCGGTCATGTCTGCGTGTCTCCCGAACCGTGGGTCTACACATAAGGTTCGGTGATGCTAGGGTTATTAGGAAGACTAGTATGTGACTACCAAATGTTGTTGGTGTCCGGATGAGATCCGGACGTCACGAGGAGTTCGGAAGGGTCGGAGGTAAAGATTTATATATGGGAAGTTGTTAAAGGACAGGAAAGTTTGAGGCGTCTGGGTATTATCTTGGGGCCACGGAAGGGTTCAGGAGGTCCGGAGGAGCCACCCCTCGAGGGCCACTGGGCTGCGTGGGGAATTAGCCAGCCTGGTGGGCTGGCGCACCCTCCCATGGGCCCTTGCGCCTAGGGTTGAGGGAACCCTAGAGGCGCCACTTGGCAGAGGCAAGTCCCCCCATGGCGCGCCCCCTCTAGATGCATCTAGAGGGCTCTCTCCTTCCCCTATAAATAGAGGGGTGAGGGAGGCAGCCGCACCACAAGCCAAGGCGCAGCCCTCCCTCCAACACCTCTCCTCCTCCGTTGTGTGCTCGTGAAGCCACAGCCGAATCTGCTTCTCCACCAACCCACGTCGTCGTCTTTGCCGGTGGGCTGTCTTCCTCAACCTCTCCTTCCTCCTTCTTTGGATCAAGGCGGAGGAGGCGTCACCCGTACCGTCCGTGTGTTGAGCAGCGAGGTCTGTCCGTTCGACACTTGGACATCGATGATTGAATCACGTCGAGTATGACTCCATCATCACCTTGCAAGCTCCCTTGCCGCGATCTACAAGTGGTATGTAGATGCAAACTCTCTCCCATGACTCGTTGCTTAGATGAACTCATAGATGGATCTTGGTGAAACCGTAGGAAATTTTTAATTTTACGCAGCGTTCTCAACATGCTGCTGGTCATGCGATGGCGCAACTCCTAGAAGCGGCGTGTCGCGAGGCAGGGCGACTAGTGTGTAGTAGCATCTCGGGTAGCAGCGGCATGGCTTGAGTGAGTCGTGGCTGCAACTCTTGTAGTAATGCTACGATCAAGAGTAAATAGCAGCGTAACCAATAGCAAGACAAAGCGAGACCGGCGAGGGACCGAGAGCAAGAGGAGAAGCGGCGTAGCGGCAAGGCAAGCGGCGCGCATGGCGGCGAGCTAAAGCGGCGGCGACATGGCGGCGAGCTAGAGCAGGCAGCTCCTCGATGTGGGCGTCACCCAGGGAAGCAGCGTCGTGGAGGAAGTGGCAGCCTGCCGCCATAGTTGGAGCCGCCGTGGCGGCTCGGGGCTGGCGTCGGTGTCATGGCTCAACACGATCACCTATTAGACGCCCGGCCCATTTGTGAACCGGCAAGGGAAAGACACGTTGCACAAAGTGGAGGCCGTGAAACGCCACGATGGTGAAGACTCGGGCGATTTTACCCGAGTTGAGCCACCGCGGCGTAAAACCATACTCTGCTTTGGTGGATTGATGAGAGGACCATAATGGAACCGGCGCTCAACCCGACAAGGTTTCCTTGGGGACGGCGCAGCTCTGCAGCGTCGAGTGTACAAGTGTCTGAATCCCCTCTGAGGTTGCCTCGGTCCTCCTTTTATAGGTCAAGGGGTCACCACAATGGCCAAGTGGTTTGTCACGACCCAGATTTGGTAGGATCCAAGTCTCTGTGCTTACTGTGCTATCCCTGGATCATAGCTAGCACACACAGTAACAAGAATGAATATCAGTAAAACATACATCATTTTACTAGAGCGATAGATCGAAATTAAGCAAATACATACCATTGACATAGCTCAATGTTGGCACATATCTGTGGAATTATCTGTGATCGCTAAGTTAGGGCTCCATCAGCGCCCAGGCTCGTTGAATGTAGACCATAACCCTATCGTCTCTTAATCATCGAGATCGCACATGGCGAGTGCGAGATGAGTCGTGGAATGTACTCGCAAGTTGCAATGGGAAGTTTAACAGAACATATATGCAAGGTAAGTATTGTGGACGTTTCCTTTGCATAAAGCCAATTTTCTCCTATACTAAACTTCTTTTGAAATAAATAAAAATAGTTTTTAGTATAAAAGGTAGGAGTGAGACACTTGGATATACGCACCAGTGCTCATTCTCCAAAAGAGTTTAAATCATACATAAGGTTGAAGTGAAACACATTCACTATGCTCATTCCTCAACTTTAACCCTTAAAATAGACTTTTAGAAAAGAGAGGGAAGATTCTTCTTCAGTCCAAGTCTTCAGTTGCTCAAAATTGCCCGTAACCGGGGGCACGGCCAATCAATTAGGTTTAACCCTCTGCAGAGGTCGTACACGTTCCCCACATGACACAACCAACCCCGTTTGTCATTACACACAGGTGCCGACTAGGAGGAGATTGTGGCAAACCTTGCGTATGACCCCTATACCACCAAGCCGCTTTGCAACTTAGGCAAAAGCCCTCCGATGGCGGTCTCAGGGGTAGGGTTTCCGTTAGTACTAAGCTAATCCAGGCCCATAGTAGCATGTGGCTGTCTTGGAAGCTACATCAAGCTATGCTTGGAAGATCTCGGTCCCCTAAAAACACATGTGCAAGACCCGATCGAGCGCATTCCTGCAAGACCCTATGGCGCAATCACTTGTAGCGCTTCCGTCAATACCATTCCGCCCAAGGGTAGAAGTAAAATAGTATATAGTTTTGTTTTCAAAAGATTTCACAAGCGTTGCCCAAAAGAAGGCAAGTTTATTTGTTTAAAAACTTGTTTGGTTTCAACCCACACATGCAAGCTGACCAAGCATGGTAGTAAGTCTTGAATCTATGGTTGTAGCTAGTAATAATATTTTGCAAAACTTTTATAAAACATGCATAGTATTTAAATTCAAAGGGATATGCATAATATAAAAATATAGGCCAGGACATGATCAAATTGCAACTTGCCTGATTCTTGAAGTTGATTCTCAATTCGTTATTGTCTCTCCTTTACTATCGTTATATCTAGCGATGAAAGAAAATACTTCAACATAACAATTCCAATAAAGATCCAAATAACGAAGTCATACATTAGTGGGATAATTATCATGATGTGGCTATGGTTTGAGATAGAATCAAGTTTGGTCTTGAACGAGACATGATATAAGTCATATCCTAGGCTTGGATCAAGTGATCCTAAGTGAAGATCTTGGTTTGATATAGAAGATGGGTTGTGAGACAAGTTCTTACAACAAATTCTATCATGAGATTATTCGGAATATTTGACTTGGGTTAAATAAAACTGGCATGGCATAAGTTTCAAGATAAAAGGATTAAATCCTTAATCTTGTAACTTCAAAGTTTTGTGGTGATATCAAATTTCTAGAGAGGTTCCCTAGGGATCAATCTAAGAAATTTACCTATAATCAAATTTTATTTTAACGAAGTTATTAAGCGATGATCAAAGAAGGTCGAACCAAGGTGTTGATGTTAAAACAGTGACTAAACCTTGCGGAAAAAAAATTATGCCATGAGTTCCAAAAGAAAGGTGATGTCCTAAGGTCGAACTTTCATATAATAAACATTTTATATGATTTATAGATTAGAAGATATAGCAAAAGTACTCAATTTAACATTTAAATCAGAACTAAGTTTTAACTTGCCAAAACCTGAGATCTTGAACTTTTATAATAAACTAGATATTCCAAGGAATCCGGCGATATAAAATTTGTCGAATCTGGACATACGGTTTAGGAGATATGATTTTTGAAGTTTGGATATTTTCCTTAAAATGTATTACAGGATTAAGATAATGCTGCTACGTGTCATGTCCCTACTGGCTGATATCCCTTCGTTTCTTTTTTAAGAAACAGCAACAATGTGAAGAACAGGAGTGGAAAAACTCACAGAAGTTGGGCGTCCATGTCGCCGGAGACGGGCGGCGCAGGGCTCGGGCTAACAAGGATCCGACGACCCTGTGGCTTCAGATGATGTTGCGGTGCAGGAAGACGTTCGGGGAGACACAGAGATACGACAGGGGCACGGGCAAGGTTGCTCACGTCCTGTGGTGCCCGAAAAGAGCTATCGGAGTTCGTCGGGGCGGCGGTGAAGCTCGGGCTTCGCCGTTTCTCGTGCTCCAGCTGCAAAACCGAGTGGCACCAGGGTTCATAGGGGTGCGCCTTGGCTAAATACGAATGAAGGAAGAAAGATGAGGGGCTCTGGTCCTCTGGTCTCGATGCAATCTTCAATGTACAGCAGTGGGGTGGGTTACTCCGGCGAAGAATTACTCTGGAATTGAGGCGATAGAGATGGGGGTTCCGATCTTGCGGAACAGAAGGGTTGGATGCACTCCTCTGGGTCTATTTGTAGTGGCAGAGGGCCGGTTCGAGGAGATCAAGGGAGCTCAACGTGGCCATTGATGGCTTTTTGTGCATGTATGTTTTTTTGAATTTTCACCGGGGAAGTAATCCTCCCCTGAATTATATTCATTTGCTGCCTATAGGCTTTGCAGCCTAATACAAGATAGGGTTCAAGTGAACCAGAAGTACAGGGGGCACATGAAGAAGAAATAAAGCAAAAACAACACATGGCGAGGGGGGACACAACACAACAAGGGGCATCACGGGAGCTCGAACTGCATCGGCGAGCCAAAGACTAAACCACGACACTTGCACGTCGGCGCCATCGAAGACACCGGCAACCATGGTACTGTATTTGTGACACCACTGTCATGGGGCACATTCGAGCAGTCCGCCGGGCCAAGAGCGACACCACGGTACTTGTGTGTCACCAGCGTAGTCGAAGGCATCGCCAAGCATAGAACTTCCGAAGCCACCCAAAACATCACAACAAAGGGCACCACGGCGGCAGGCAATGACTGACCAAGAGACTAAACCACGACACTGCTTGCCGTCGGCTGATCGAAAACAAAGCGACCAAGGCGCAAAGCGCGCGACACCACTGTGTCATGGGGTACATTTGAGCAGTCACGCCGGGCGAGGCAGCGCCACGGCACTGTATGCCACCGGCATAGTCGAAGAGCATCACCAAGCATAGAACTCCACATAACACACCCAAAACATCACAAGACCGGGGGATGAAGACAGCGCCATCAAGATGGAAACGACGGGAAGCGTTGCCGCTGTTTGACCGGCGGTGCTGGCCGACCATGATTCTCCCAAACCCGGTCACATCCTCCTCGACGAGGCGCAAGGCAACCGCCAATAGCGCTAAACAGCGCTGGGATGGGCGACCCTAGATCCGGGCGAATCAACGGCAGCGACTCCAGCAGGCACCCTTGGCGCCGAGGCCACCAGTGAGGACCACCGGTGCGACGCCCCTGCAGGTGAAGCCACGAGACGACAACCCACCGGGGATCTGGGAGGTGGAGGGCTCCCAGAAGCAGAAAGCCACGACGCCACCTTCGTTAGGCGAGCACGCGGAGGAGCACGACGACAACAGAACTGGCGGTGGCGGAGAGATGAAGGAGGAGGCGCGTGGCGGAGCACAGGACAGGGCGCAGGGGCAAGGCATCCAGAACGGACCCTGCCATGGCAGGTCCAACACAGGGAAGGTCGGGGCCGGAGGCACCCATCAACAACAAGGCCCGGCGCGGAGATGCCCGGCCAGCCGCCACGAGAGAGAGCCGGTGCGGCAGCACAGCAGAAGCACCAACAGGAGGGAACCGCCGGTCATGGGCGCCGCCAGGCCAGCTCGCAGCGCAACATGGGGAGGTGGTCGATGCCGACGGTGGAGAGGACGAGATCCAGCCGGAGGAGCATGCCGGAGCCGAGGCAGCCAAGCGGGAGGGCGTTGGGTCCGAATCCGGCCACGGCAGCACCCCGAGCAGGGAGGACGGATCCGGAGGCTGGCGAGCCAGATCCGGCACGGAGAGGATGGGAAGACCGGCTCGGGTCTCCCGCCATGGCCATGTCAGACGGAGCTTCGATTTTGAGATTTGAAGGAGCGGGTGGGTGGTGCTCTAGACAGGAGGTACCTCGCCGCCGCCGTCCGCCGCTAAGGCTTCGCCCGGCAGCCTCCTCCGGCGACAGCGAGAGGAGGAGTGGTGGAGAAGAGGGCGGAGGGTAGGTGGCGACGGCGGCCTCCGGAGTCGCCCGAGAACGACCCCGTGCATGTATGTTTCACGGATCCGTTCGACCAATTAAAGCAATAATGTTGGCTTCTAATTCCTTGAATGGGTTACTTGTAACGCTCTCCACAATTTTCGTCTTGACTCCGAACTGAAACGGGCAAGGAATTAAGTGGGGGGGAGGAAGAGGTGGGGAGCAATGGTCGTTTCTGTTCTGTTCCTGCTCCACTGCTCCAGATTAAACATGCAGAGGAAAGAGACGAGCACGTCCATGCGCCTGGGCTTGAGGTGTGATAGCTAGATGGGGAGCTCCTATTGCGCGCCTTCAGCACCAAGGAACAAAACCGGCGCTCACAGGCGCGTCTGCGTGGGCCGGACCAAAGAACAGAGCATACGCGTAAAAATCAGCAGAAATTGGCTGTCAAGAGGATTCAAACTCGCGTCGATGCTCTACGATCTACCTGTTTGTTACTCTTCACAGCGCAGAAATCTACAAGAACAAAATAGTAGATGCACTATTTATTGCCCATTATAAACATGTTCCCATATTTCAAAAGAATTTTACGAACATGCTAAAAAAGTTCACCAAAATGGAGAAAGTTCATGAATTCAAAACAAGTTCGTTTTTTCAACAAGTTAAATGAAAAAATCAAATACGAAAACAGTTTATGAATTTGAGAAACAATTGGATTTTTTTGGTGAGTTTGAATAAAAGATCATCGATTTTTAAAAAGTTCAACGGATTTTAAAAAAGTTCATCGAGTTTGATTTTTTTATCAAATTTGAAAAAGTTCAACGGATTTAGAAAAAGTTCATCAAATTTGAAAAAATGTTCACCGGATTTGAAAATTTTTCATCGAATCTGAAAAAAGTCCATCGAATATGAAAATAAGTTCATCAACTTTGGAAAAAGTTCATCGAATTTTAAAAAAAAGTTCACCGGATTTGGAAAAAGTTTAGCGTTTGAAAAAGTTCATCAAATCTGGAATAAGTTCATCGAATTAAAAAGTCCACAGTTTGGAAAAAGCTCATCACATTTGAAAAAAGTTCATTGAATCTGAAAATAAGTTCATCAAATCTGGAAAAAGTTTATCGAATTTGCAAATATGTTCATCAATTTTGAAAATAATCATTGAGTTTGAAAAAAAAATCCATCGTATTTCAAACAAAATTCTACGATCTTTCTAAAAAACAATAAAAAGACCATTGATTTTGAAAAACACGCATTCAAATAAAACACACATTTAAAAAAATATCAAAAGAACAAAGAACAAAGAATAAAGAAAACCGAATAAAACCGCACCGAAAAATGACCCGTGAACAAGAAAAAAAATGGTTTGGGAAGCTTGAAAGTATCCCAAAACCTGTGGAGTTTCATGACCGAGAGTGAAATAAAAGAGGAAAAAAGTTAGGAAAACAATAGTAGTTCACTGGGGTAGTGTCTGCCGTCGTTGGCGAGAAGCAGGAGACCTCGAGTTCGAACTCTTGCGGCGCGCCATATTTTTTGAGCTTTTAAACAGAAAAAACTATACGTGGGCTGGCCCAGTTGCAAGCGCTGCAGGCGCTGGTTTGCAGAAACAGTAATAACCGGCACCTGCAGCACCAAATAAGGCTTGCCCGCTAGATGGGCTTTGGTGGAAAAAATTACTAGGCCCAAGGAGCAACAGAAGGAAAATAATTTTTGAAGAGAGGTGGGCTTGAATGGTTGTGCTCCTGCTGGACACGTGCACTGAGCGAATCATAGCTTAGGATGAGATGAGTTGGACTAGTAGGTTTGCAAGGTATAATTAGTAGAATCGATAAGTTACCAAAAAGTTTAACTAACTCCAGAAATAAAAAATGTTCACATATCCGAAGTTACTACTTAGAGCCTAGAAACAATACTTTCATAACGTGATAAAATTAGTTTTGTGCACAAACTTGGGGTTTTATGAACACCCAAAATGACAAAAAAAAAATATTAGATATTTCCAACAATAGTTTTGGAGAAGTCATATTATCTCCTCTCATATTTTCTTATTAAATCATTTATTGGAAATATTTAAGTAGTCTCTAAAAGCAAATAAGCTCCAACTTACATAGAACCTCCAAATATCAAATAAATTCTTTATGAAATATTTTTACACCACAATTGAGAAAGTCATTTTTGTCGTAGGAGCGAACACCTATGGGACGGGCCCTTCGGTCCGGTGGAAGCGGAGATCGCCGAAAAAGCGGTCGGAAGCACGAGCGATTACCCGCTGGAGCTCTCGGAGATAATACTCCTCTTTGCTTATGCGATTGTATTGAGTTCTTGCTCGAGGCGTGAGTGTTTTCTGGTTTGAATCCTTGAACCCCCTCTCGTTAGCATGGGTCTCCTTTTATATGCTCAAGAGGGTCCGCAGTGTAGCGTGAACAAGGAAAAATGGAAAAGGGTTGTGGTTGAGTCGCTACGAGCAGTGTATCCTACCTAACTCGGGCGGGGGACAAGGGCATTAAATGCCGTCGTATTCTTAAGCGTGCAAAAAGGCCGTCGGGCACCAGCTTCGCCACGATGGCAATCTTGTCGGTAAACCCCTACTCGCCGTTGGTGCCTGACCTCTCGCCCAGCGCTGGAAGGTCGAGCGACCGTTGGTGGATGTCTTTGGAAGCGCGTCTGAGTGGTAGCTTGCTGCAAAGCGCCTTCCTGATCATTGTCTTCTGCGCCCGAAGCTTGTCGGCTCGCCGGGCCGTCGTGAGCGTGGTCGTCGCGGCAAGTTCCTGAATGCCTCGGTTGGCCTTCGGCAAGCTCCTTTGCGGGTCTTGTCTCCTTGGCTTAAACACTTTGTTCTTGAATGGCTCCAAAGGAACCACGGAGGACCTTGGCGGTCACCCGCAAGCCTTGCCTGGTAGCTGCATTGCCGTGCACAAGTTCGGGATACTAGGGTACCCTATTCTAGTACAGCAGAGCCCCGGAACTGGACCACCTGCAGTCGCGATTTGTTGGGCGGAGCCCAAAAGCAGAACGCAGACGCAGCGGCCTGGTTCTGCCGTATCTCCTCCGTATCCACCGCGCCCTCCCTAACGGCCTTGCGTTGAATGCGGCGTCGTGGGAGAGATCGTGGGTGGTTCTTTATTGGAAAAATGGAACATCCGCCCCTCCTCTTTATAAGCGAGAAGCAGGGCAGTTCCTCCATCTCGATTGCTACTTCCAATCTCGAAATCTCCCGCTCCCCCTTCTTCAAAGCCGAGAAGGCGCTCCCCCGCGCCCATGGCCTCCTCGCCGATCTCCCCCTACCTCCGCCATGGCTCAGCCGGGAAGGCTGTAAGTCGCAGAACCTTTGCGCTCGAGTCTTGCGAAAGGCGGCAACTTTCCCCCAGGCTCGCTTGAAGGAGCTGAGGTGGTACTACCTCTTACAGTGGCGGAGGCGGCGCATCCGCGCATGAAGGTACTCTCTGCCGCCGCGGCAGGCTCGAGCGGATACCCCTTTTCGTTTGTTCTTCTCTGCGGGCTCTGCCCGCCCTTCTCTGAATTCTGACATCATGAACACCTCTCAGGTTCCACCTCCTTGACTTCACCCCCAACGCCGTTTTGACCATGGCGGTTTTGGCGCATCTCTGCGAAAACTTTGTCGAATCCACAAGCGTAGCTCTCTTCGCCACTTCTTTATGCCCGAATTGAGAGAGCCTCTATCTGGCGAATCGCTGGATCTGAGCGGCAGAAGGAGGCTTATGCGGAGGGCTCCGCGACAAATGGGAGGAATGGAAGCGAGAATGGTGCTAGATCGTCGAGAACCGCGACCGTTCTTGCCGGCGCCAAAGCCCGGCGGTCTTGGCAATGATTGGACAACCTAGCCCGGAAGATGATAGGTTGAAGATGCCGTCACTGGATCTTGCGCCTCGGCGAACTGGGAGCTCCTTTAAGGCGCCGTTGGCATGATTTTTCTTCGCCGCGCGCCCCCCTGCGGGAAGAGGAGAGACCCACAGGGAGTTGGGCCGGCCTGGCGGACATCATGAGGCTGCGCCCGGGACTCAACTTCCAACTTCCTGTCACAGGCTGGGCCGCGATGCTCAGGGCTGTTTAAGCATGACCCTCAACATCCCGAATGGTTCCGAGGCTGCCCGGAGGTGTTGTCGATCGCGCAACAATTCCTCGCTCGATCGCATCCGTGCAATGATGCCTTTAATGCGATTAGCGCGGTATTGTTCCAACAGCAAAGCCCCTGAGCGACGTCGTGCAGCAGTTCTTCGGCGCGGCAGGTGGAGTGGTGGTCGCGCCCGATGAGCGAAGAAACCTCACTCGCGACACCACCGATCACGGAGATCTGGCGTATCGCCACTAGAGGCGGAAGAAGCGTGACAGCAGCGCATGGCGGAGGTTTGAATTCACCATGGAGGAGGCGGCGTGACGCGGCAAGCCGTCGAGATGAACTAGGGCTTGCGGAGAGCTTCTTGCGAGGGAGGCTTTCCGAGGCGAAAGCGAGCCGTCAGAAGTCGCGCGCGGCTGACCCGCCATCTTCAAGCGACTTACATAAAACTAGAGCCCCAGCTCCACCAAGCGTCTCTGCATAAGGCTGGCGGGGCTGAGGTATGAACAGGTCAACGGCTTGCCGCCCAGCGCCGTCGACACGCTCCTGCACGACAAACCTTGTTGCCTTGAGGCGTCTCACCTTCTAGCTTAAGCCCAGGCGAGGTCTTCCGGACCGCCGCTTGATCCTGCCACTGCCCCCACCAGCGGTCAAGGAACCTACTCCTCCGCCCGTCAGCGTCGAAAGAAGGCTGGACTTCGACCTCTCCGGCGCTCGGCTCAAGCGAGAAGAAGAAAGTAAGATTCTTTGTTATACTTGTAGTTCTTCAATTTTGCTTTGTTTTGTCTTGTATGCGATTTGCTTTACTCTGAACTCATTCCTTTCAGGACCACCCGGAAGAAGCGTGAAGAGCCAAGGCTCCGTGATTATCATCGAGGGCAGGCCCATGCCCGGCAACGCCGACGGCAGTTTTCCACCTGCGGACCAGGCAATCATTCCCTAAGCCCGTGGCGCAGCCCCAGTAATAAGTAGATGGTTTACTTTTTCTTTGTTAAGCGCGCATGGGTGCTCTTTATTCTTGACATCTGTCTATTGGTTTGTGTAGGAAGCGAGAACAGCCTCACGGGGACAGGCAGGAAGCCGCCCCGAGATGCTATCTGCTTGACTACCCCCCAAGGGAGATTCCCAGTAAGGGAGGCGTTCTCTGGCAAGGAAGAAGTCTACAGCAAGGGGCGGTTCTCCGACAGGGGCCAGTTCTCCGACAAGGAGACGGCCTACCAGCGACCCCAGTGGTGGAGCCCACGACTGCGGATGCGATCTGGGTAACCCTTCTTGCAGAAAACTTCCCTTGTGTTCTTCTTCTTTTGATCTTCTTTTTGGATATTTGCTTGACTTTTCTCTCTTTTCCGGCCGTTGAGATCCATCTTCCACAGAGCTGATGGAGACCGGGCTACTGGCGAGAAGAACATCTCCCAGCTTAACACCGACCAGCGCCGCTTACGATCGAATTTGGCTGATGAGCCCGCCAGGCGAAGAGGCGCTAAAGCTACTTGCCCGAGGTAGCGAGGATGAAGTCGTCCTGGCGGCGCGACCCGAGTAGCGAGGCGCAAGGCGCCAAGCCGATCACCGATCCCTCCGGCCGCTACATTGTCCGGGCTCGAAGACCCTGACCGGCGCCTACTTGAAGGTCGGCGACGGCGTCTTCATCAAGCTCCCACAGGCGTCAAGCTCCGAGCGCCCGTCGGAGAAGTCTTTCGACGGAGAGGTGCTATCTTCCGCGAGTTGACACTGGTTGAGCGCCAGCGGTAGCGATGTAAATCGAGGAAAAGCTACTTCTCTACAGCTGAGTCACTCTACTCTACGCTCGACAAGCCAAGGTGGAATCCGAAGCGCTTACAGCCATGCGGCGGAGAGTGGATATTGAAAGCATCTTGAGGAGCTCCGGTCGCCACCGAAGCCCTCCGGTCCATTGCGGAGGCAGCGCGCCTTCGCCCGAGTAGAAAAGCCTTCCTCCTCGAGAAGGCCAAAGCTGAAAACAATGGCTTACCGCCTTTGGTGTTCTTCTGCAGGAGGCGAGTTAGGCGCCTGGAAGGTCAATCTTGACAGCCATGAGGAGGAGGACTTGCGGCGGAACGACACATTTGGTGGGGCCCTCAAGGAAGCAAAAGATCTTGCTGCCATTGACTGCCGAGAGCCGCCAGAAGAAGCTGGAGATGAAGGTGGGCGCAGCTAGAGGCCGATCTCAAGGCGGAGGCGAAGAGCTTGCAGCGCTCGGCGTGATGTGATGAACGCCTCGCCCATGGCGAGCTGCGAGGTGCGATCTGCGTCGAGAAGGGCAAAAAGGCTTAAGCGCGCCTCCAGGACTCAACGCCGATCTTGAGTTGAAGCAGCTACTTTGACCAAGACGGCTGGGCAGCGCCAAGGAAGCGAGAGGTGGCCTTGAAGGAGGAGATCAAAGGCAATGAGCGCTTTGCTAACGAGCATGAAACCGAACACTTTTAAGGGGCTGTGGCGCTCTAGGCGAGAGAGAGTCTCGTGCAACCGCCCCGCTTGGTCGCCGGCGGGGCTGGCTTGTTGAGGATGGAGGATCTCGGTTACTCCTCCGGCGAGAACCTCCAACCGATTGCGCAAAGCTCACCTTGTTGTTCAAAGAGCATGGCGGCCAGTGCTCGGTGACTTCGGGAAAGGATCCCAAAGCAGGCTGGCGGTGAGGTCGCGCATACGTCTGTAGCGAGATTACGCAAAAAGGTGTTAGTGAAGGTGGCCTTCCGCAGCCCAGACCTCAACCTCACCAACATCCTCCAAAAGCTGCAGCGGATCGCTGATGCAGGAAGTGCTCAAGGCCCTTATCGCACCCATTGTGGACAAGGTGAGCGAGTCGAGAGGGTTGATGGCGATCAGCGTGGATTAGGCCGCCCGTTTTCTCCTTTTCTTGTCGTTCTTTGGTCATGTTGCGAGAAACAATCTATTAGAGCCTGCGACAAGTTATCTTGTAATATAACTTTATTTTGGGTATCGATTGCTATGTTATTTCCTTTACTTGATTCCTTCCTTTGTATGTTTTGCCCTCGCTTTTAGGTAACTTGCAGCGTGGGCACCATGGCCGCCAATATGTGTGAGTCGCAGGCCGTCGGCCGACTGCTGATTTGCATACACCGACAAAACCTTAAATGCTTCGTCGCAGCTCTCTTAAGTTGTTGAGCAGACTCGAAACAAAAGTAAAGCGCAACCAGCTATGAGTTCGTTCCTCTGCGCCTGGAGTTTTTCCATACAAAGCATAGTGCGTTCGAGAAGATAACTTAAAATTTTAAATCGATTGCTCAAACTTTGGCAACAAGCACCTACGTCGTTTAAGTCCGGCAAGCGAAACTTTCTTGAACGGCGCTTTGGTCCACATCATCATCTTCTCCTTCCCCCGCAAACTTGTGGGCGAGGAACCTTTCCTTTCTTTGAGAAAAGAAAGAAAGAAAAATAAGATATAGAGCCTTGACTCGTTGGTTACTTGCTTACAGGGTGAGTCTTTGCACAAAGTGTCGAGATAAAACATGCAAAAATAAAGAAAGCATGAAATTGACAAGATGTCGCGAGCATTGAGCTTTATTTATGCATGAGTCTGCGCTGCTTTGTACAAAAGGATTACATGCTGTGGCGGCAAGACTTGTACAAAAAGGTGGTTGCGAAACGAGTTGAAACAACGCGCCTTATGGGTAAAACTTACGAAGATGCTCAATGTTCGGGGAGTTGCTCACGGAAAGCCATCTTACGTCTCCAAGGTGTAGACTGACCTTGAGCCTAGTGACTCGTTTCACACGGTAGGGAGCCTTCCACGCCGGCGTCGACTTGTTTGGAATTCTTGGCGAATTGAAGCGGCGAAGAACAAAGGTCGCCTTCCTCGAGACCTCGGCATTAACTGCGGCTATGGTAGCGGCGCTAAAGCTTCTTTGAAGTATCGAGCAGCTCGTCTGACAACTGAAGGCGGTCCTCCTCAAGGACAGCGCGTCATCTTATCGCGGTGCCTCTTGCTCAAACTCATCATAGCGAGCACTCAAACGACCGTTATCTGAGTTCCGTGGGAGAAGCGCCTGCTGCTCCATATACTGGTGTGAAAGGTGTATGGCGGTGGCACCGATTTGGCATCGTCTGATCGACCAAGAACCGCTAGCGACTCCTCAATCCGATTCTTTCCGCGCTTGCGCCAGCTGTCGAAAGTCCTGGTCTTGAGCCAGCGACACCGGCATTGCCCTCTCTGCTTGACCGTTGCTTCTCCGGATGAGCAGCGAGCGGCAGACCTTAGCGCCAAGATCTTGGATGTCTTGCATGAAGGTGTGGCTCGTGAGCTGCGTGCGTTAGTCGGTGATGATCTGGTAGGGATTCGAGCAGCCAAACAATTGACTGAAGAACTTATTTGTTGATTGTGTTGTCACCTTCCTCCTTTGTTTCCACTTCCGGCCACTTTGTGAGGCTTATGGATTACAGCGTACAAGTACTCAAAGCCCCCAAACCTTCGGGAAGGGGGCGAGGATGTCGAGCCCAGACGAAAATGGCGAGGATAAAGGGATCATCACTGGAAAGCTTGGTAGTGGTGGTTATATGCTTGGAATGGGCCATACGCTTCACGCTTGGTTGCTTATGGATTGCATCTGGAGAATTTGTCGATTAAAAGAAACCTTCGGAATGCTTCTTGACAAGCGCTCTTCAACCAATGTGGTGACCACATATGCCTCCATGTATCTCGCCAGCGAGCTTTTGTCCATCTTCTGGTGAATACACTTCAATTTCACACATTGAGCCTTCTATACATGTCGATTGTGTTTGCCGACAAACTGGTACATACTTATTTCTTAAGACTATTCTTTCCGCTTCTTCTTGCTCTCGATAAGTTTCTCTGTCAAGCGAAGAAGCAGACAATCTGCTGTGCCCATCTTTGGAGCTTCATGACTGCGTAACCAAGGACTAAAGGCACATATCTTTGCTGCAGGGCATGCTCCCTTCTCTGGCGAGAACTGCTGGCTCAGTAGAACTTGATGTTCCCGGCAAGCTTCTTAGAGAGCAAAACTTGTCGGGGAAGCGTCTGCAGCTCAGCAATACAAACCCTAGGGCTTGCGGGAGGCCCGCCCCTCGGCACTCTTGGTGTTGATCTTGGGGACCTTCTTGGCGGCTGACAGGGCTCTGCGGAAAAATAGTCACCGAAATCAACTTCCTCTTCTTGCTGTCGATTGATGGGCGTTACAGACGGTTGAGTCGGTTTGAGCAAAGATCCTGGTTCCACAGGTAACTTAAGTCTGTAGCACTTTGGCGAAGACATCGGCAATAGTTAAAGGCTCTTGGAACATGTTCCATCTACAGCAAGCGTCAAAGTGCTCTTCTTTTCTCACTTCATCCCGTGGCTACCATCAATGGACTACGATAATTCTTGTTTACTTGGCGGACGACAAGCTGCGAGTCACCCCTGACAATGAGCTTCTTGATCCCAAGGTCTGCTGCGATCCTGAGACCGGCAAGCAAACCTTCAAACTCTGCCGTATTGGTTGTTGCTTGCTCCTTGGGAAAGTGCATCACGGACGGCGTGCTTGAGGTGCTCTCCGTGGGTGCTACAAGCAACGCCCTGACCGGCACCTTGCAGGAGAAGGCACCATCAAAGTACATCAGCCACTCTTTGTTTGCCTCCTTGCGAGGATGCTCATTTCAGTTTCTTCATCGGTGTTGGCGTCCACTCTGCTATGAACTCGCCAATGCTCTGCTTTGGATAGTTGAAGTGCTCTCAAACTTGAGGCCAAGCTTGCAGTTCCGTGCCCACTTCGACAATCCGCCTGTTGCTTCTAGATTCTGCGGTATCCTCTTAGTGAAAAGCAGTGACAACTATGATTTCATGTGCTTGGAAGTAATGGCGCAGCTTTCTCGAAGCCATGAGAAGGCAGAAAAGGTTTCTGCACACGAGTACCTTGACCTAGCCCCTGCGAAGGGCCACAAAAAAGCTAGGCTGCACCATTTTCTTAGCACCTCCTCATATGCGTCTGTGATCCATCCTGCCGGGACGAGAGCTTGCGGTGAAGCCCCACAGCAGCCAGATGCATCCGCCCGTGGTCGTCATCATCCGCCTCCCTCTTAGCCTACGCAGCACTAACCACTTGATTGGTTTTGGCTAGACGGCGACAACCTTCTCTTGTGGCTTCGCGACAAGTATAGTGGAGACAGGTATCTCTTTAAGTCTGCTGGCGCAGCCTCCGCTTCGGAGTCCATTTCATTAGACCTGCCCTTTTCAATATTTTGAAAAATGGCGAGGCGCTCAGCAGAACTTAGAATAAACTTCGAGCCTTCTGGTAAGCAAGCCGCCGTACATCCTTGGCCCGGTGCTTCACTCAATGGCCTTGATCTTGTCGGGTTGGCTTCAATTCCCGGTGAGACACGAAGAACCGAGAAGCTTCTTTGGAGGGACTCCAATACACACTTCTCGGGGTTAAGCAGAGGTTGATCTTGCAGCATTTGCACCGGTTTCATCTAAATCCTGAATCGGAGTTGCCTTGTCCTTGCTCTTGACCACTATGTCATCCATGTAAGCTTCCACATTTACATGCATTTGTGGCTCAAAAGCGTGATGGACTACTCTTGCAAATGTTGAACCAGCATTCTTCAAGCTGAAAGGCATCCGTCACGAAAAGCAGTATGTGCCACATGGAGTGATGAATCGGTCTTCTCTCATCCTCTTACATACATGAAGATCTAATGATATCTGAATATCGTCAAGAAATGAAAGCAAGTCACATCCGGTAGATGGAGTCGACAATCACAGTCAATGCTTGCTGGCAAGGGAATGGATCTTTAGGACCAAGCTTTATTAACATCGGTAAAAGTCGATACAAAGCCTCCATTTCGTTTGCGCTGCACGCCTTCTCTGATTGGCGCCACGTGAGATGGAGCACTCCTCGACAAGGCCTCTTGCTTCCAGTTTCTTGATTTCTTACTATGTGATTCTTGGCGCTCCACTGCTTGCTTCGACTTTTGCTTGACGGGCCCGCATGCGAGACGAATGGCAAGATGGTGGCAGATTACTCACAGGAACACGGGGATGTCGGTGGATTGCCATGCAAAGCAGGAGTTGATATTACGCACGCGGGGAAAGCAGCAATGCGCTTTCCTATTAGGAATTGAGTGGTGTGATGGTGAAAGTAATACCACCCGAGTCACCCGTCCTCCATAGCGGACACCTTCTTGGTCTCTGGCGGAGTTTCAAATCTTCTTGTGCTTGGGGTGGAGCTCAATGGTGCGTCCTCGTGATAGCGTAAGACACTCAGAAGAGTGCGCTTGCGAATGGGCGTCAAGAACTCTTGCGGACTTGGTCTTATTCTTCCCCTCGCGGAGCTTCAAAGGCGACTTGCGATACGCTTCACATGAGCCTGCTTCCGGTAGATCTTGTCGGTCACGAGATAAGAGCATCTTTCTTGTCGCCGAGGGGCAGAGATGGCGCTGCTCAGACTGGCATCTTCAACATAAACATATGCATAATGAGAGGCTACCATGAATTTGGCAAGTCTTTGGGCAGCCGAGTATCCATTGTAAAGCAATGGAAAATCAGCAACGTCAAGTGACCCTCTGATCCTGAAGTTTAACTTCGCTGCCAAATGTCACGCAGCGTGATCTTCCCCTTGGCTTGCTCCTTCCGGATTGATTCCTTGGAATATGCGGTCTCTTGAGCTTCATTGTCGAGGATGGAGTTTACGGAGTACAGCGGAGATCGAGTTCAAGCCGGCCTGAGGTCTGGACTAGGGGTGTCGGATGGCGGACTATCAATATCGCGGACTCCCGACTCGAGAAGAAGATTGAAGACTCCGGCTCATGTCCGGAAGGTACTTTCCTTGGCGTGGAAGGCAAGCAGCGTCTGGATATGTATATCTCCTACCATTGTAACGGACTACTGTGTAACCCTAGCCTCTCACGGTTCTACATATAAGCGGAGGGCCTTGAATCCGTGGGACACAACATTATCAACAATCATACCATAGGCTAGCTAGGGTTTAGCCTCCTTGATCTCGTGGTAGATCTACTCTTGTACTACCCATATCATCAATATTAATCAAGCGGGCGTGAAATGTATTACCTCCATCGAGAGGAGCTGAACCGGGTAAAAACATTGTGTCCCTCGTCTCCTGTTACCATCCGCCTAACGCATGATTCGGGACCCCCTACCGAGATCCGCCGGTTTTGACACCGACATTGGTGCTTTCATTGAGTTCCTACGGTAAATCGCCAATAGGCGGATGCCTTTACCGTCTTCAAAGGCGGTGTTTTTGCCGGAGGGGCCTTGCGCCGGTCGAACAATTCAGCTCGGTGGCTTCCTTATGACCGTCCGGAATCGCTGCGATGACTTCTCAAGTCGTCGGAAGCAATCTTCAGCGTCGACCTGAAGGCGCCGAGCAGTTAGATCAATCGAGCTCGTCGTTAGCGAGCTCTTGGATCGCATCGCCGCTCGAGAGTCGCTACGGACTCAATCAGATCGGACTTAAAACCGATCGAGAGAAAACTCTCCGGGCTACCCACCACGTCGAGGTGGTGGAGGAACAACTTCGGCAATTCTTCGCCCGATGTTGAAAACAGTCCATGTCGAATTCCCGAACCCTCCATGCGGATTCCAGCGGAGGGCGAACTCGATCGAGCATTGAACTTAAAATCATCGTCCTCCGGACTCATTTGGGCTGTTTCCGCAAATCAAGCTTTGAATTGGAAGTCCCTCGTATTGAGCCCAAAGATGGGCGAGGGATCGGATTTTATTCCACCCAACCGCCCAAACATATCGACCTATCTCTAATTCGGCAAGAGCCTTGAAGCGATACATCATTCTTGGGCGATTCCTCCACGGTTATGGGCGGGATAAAGGCTGCCGAGAGGAAAAGCAATCTCAATCTTCGCAATAAGCTGCGCGGACAAGGAATCACGAGCGCCATTGATCGTTGCAAGATTACCGTTTACGATCGGCGTCCATATATAATCGAAAGTACTATGCGATGGAAAGTTCAAAACTGAAAATAAATTTTGGGATAATCCGGCCCGTTAGTCTCGGGAAGCTCGGGCACTACTTTCAAGAGTGTTCGATAACGATGGCGTCGAAGTACCACTCAATGACATTATAAATAACATGCGCAAGCGGGTAGGATTGCAAAATGGGCCATTGAGCTCTTGCCATTCGACATAACTTACAAACCTCGCGAGCCATAAAGTCACAAGTTTTGGCTGACTTCATCGCGAATGGACTAAGCGAACTACCTAAAAGTCGGCGCATACTCCAATGGACTATGCGCCGCGGCTCCAAAATGTTGGCGGATGAGGGCTGGCGTCGTCTTGGCGTCCCCACCGGAATCTGATCAATATGTACTTCAAATAATGTACACGGACTCCAACAATGCAGCCGAATCTGAGGCCCGTTACATGGTCTCCGGATGGCGTCTCCATGGGCATCAACGCCTAGAGGTGCGCGGGATTCAAAGCTTGCAATATCCCAAATAAATGGAACTTTGATGCCAAGGATCCGAAAATGGCAGCATATCGTAATGCTGTCTGAAAATATCAGCTCGGTTTGAAGGACTCAGTTCCATCACATAGCGAGATAATAACCAAGCGGCGGCGTCACGCGCGCATCGGTGCAAAAGCGTGATCTTGTCCTCAAATATCTTCTGGAGCGACTCTTCAAGCCATCCGTACTATGGGAAGAGGATCGGCGACAACCGGAGAAAACCGCACCAAGCGGTGATTGACGGAACAACATAACAACATCCGTACGATATAATGGCGATAATCGGCGTGGGCAGAACCTTTCCTAGCCTACTTACTTGGCGAGGAACTTCGAAGACCAAAATGAGGCCCATTGCATAGTCCGTGATCGAAGGCCTACAAGGTCCATGAGGAGAACTTTATAAGAAAAGTACTCTGGAGTCCTTCAAAGGTGTATCTCCGAAGAAGAAGGCGAAACCTCTGGCTGAAATCCATGCGGATTAGGTGGACACCGCACAGCCAGGCCTGGTAGGAAGGCATTCCGTGAGATTTTTATTGGGCGGCTCAGGCGGATCTGCAGGACTTGGTCAAAGATCGTTGGTTGCCGGCTCTTTGCTAATCGAGCCATATGCCACCCACGCCCTCAAAACCATACTCATTACCGGCGTTCGCGATGCAGGGGCTTGACATGGTCGGACCCCTTAAAGGGAACCCACAGAAAAAGTACCTATTGGTCATGGTGGATAAGTTCACCAAATGGATAGAGGCCAAACCGGTCAAAGCAGCGAGTCCGGACCAGTGATAGACTTTATATCGGGTGGTACACCGTCTGAGTCCCCAGCATCATCACCGACAACGGCACGAACTTCACGCCGATGAGGTCAAGTTATGGTGCAAAAATATGGGCATTAAGCTCGACTATCGTCGGTCTATCACCCTCAAACCAGCGGTCAAGTGGAAAGACAAGCGGTCTAATAATGGCGGCATTAAACCCAGATTGGTGAGGTCACTCACCAAATCGAGATCACCAATGGGTCGAGGAGCTCGACTCCGTACTCTGGGAAGACTACGGACAGCGCCTAACGTACTCGGATTCACACCATTTTTATGGTATCTGGTAGAGGCAGATCTGCCTGCGACATTATTCATGACTCACCTCGAGTGCGCATGTATGAGGAAAGAAGCGAGCTAGATCGGCGGGACAGCTTGGACACATTGGAGGAAGAAGCGTGGCGTCGCGAAGGCTCGTTCCGCATTCTATCGATAGTAGGCGGAAGATATTAAGCGAACACGGGCCAAAACCTATAGCGTTGGCGAACTAGTTCTCGCTGCCGGACAAGAAAAGGACAAGCTCAAGCCCAGATGGGAAGGCCCTTCATTATTGATCAAGAATCTTGACGGTGGGCGTACCGTCTGAAATCGTCGGACAACCGACTCGAGCGAACCCATGGGCAGGCGACTCCGCGATTCTATGCCTAGCGCCGGACTAAGAGTTAGTCCCTTCCCCGTCCAAACTTTTATATTTGGTTGTCTTCGTTTCTCTTTTTATCCTTTTCAATTAACAAAGCCCCTCGGGGCCTATTTTCGCATTTTTTGCATACATACGATGTGCCATCCGCTTTTCGTTATTCTGAGGGCTTCTTTTCGAAGCTCAACTATCTGAGTTTATACCCAACACATGTATCACGCTTCCACATGTACCTTTTACTCGCCATTATATGCATCGATATGACTTAAGTTTGGCCAAGCTGGGTTGCTGGCTCTATGCTTACCCCTCGTTCCCGATTGTTTGGCTAGGTGGTAAAGGAGCACCTCTGCGATTATTCTTGCCGGGTCGCGGATGTGTACCTTAATGGGTGAAGCCGAAAGCTAAGCGTTCTTAAGGGAATATTGATCGGTGATTTAAAGATGACTTTTACCTATTTTTCCCATCTGCCCCGGATGTTTCTGCTCTCTTGGCAGTCGGACATACACTTTAGGGCATGCCTCCCAAGAAAGGAACCCTTAGCGGAACTATTCTCCCGGAAGATGTTTCTTACTAACCATGTAATATAACATAACTAGTTGGGCACTTGTGCGATAAAGCACTAATGACCCCTCGCCTAGTCTCCATGCATACCCGGTTATTTCTTAACCAAAAAGGTATTCGGACACACTCCGGACTCTAGGGTCCGAGGTCGAAGCGAAAAGGTCGGCAGCGACAAGCGATCTACAATCCGGCTAGAAGGCATTTCACATGTCATTTTAAGGATAACATACATTGTCAAGTTTATTGATTGTATTCCTCCTCAATCCTCTAACATTCTAGTTCTGATCCGTTGAAAATTTTGCAGCCAGTTCTACGGCTGTACACTAAACTCAGGATCTCCTTCCCGGGCCCCACGGTCCAACTTGGCCATATGGTTGGGATCCGCCTTCTTATCGCGTCTTCACCATGGCCCAAGCCTCCCCCAACCTTTGGCGGCAAACTTCCAAAGAGGCTGCCCCCCTGCCTTCTCTGCAAGCTCCCGAAATCGGGGGCGAGGGAGGATAAAAACTGTCTGGCGCCACTCATTCTGCGAACTCGTTGAACAGTCAACATTGGAAGTTGATCCCCATTGATATGGGCATCTCCTCCAGGATGGCCCGTGAAATATACCTACAAACATAATATGTCAAATCGCTTCCTCGCCGAACTCTTCTTCCAGAGTTCGCTCAAGCCTACTATAGATGCGGGAAGCCATTGATTCTCCTTGATGGGCCGGACAGCTCGGCTTTGCGCCTTTCTTCTTCTCGAGCTTGGCGTTGGCATCTTGGACTTGTTCCTTTCTGCTGAACTTTCGGCACATTCTCCGCCTTTAGTGGCCGATGGCCTTGTCCGGATCTTGTTGGGCCATGTCATTATTGACTGGCGCATACGGTATATTAATTTATACAAATGTGTTACGGAGGGTCTTTCCGTCTCCTCCTGCGCCAAATCGCCTCAAGTTGGGCCTTCAATCTTGACTCCGGGATACCGGGCATTCTTCTCGTTAAGGGCTGAAATTTCAAGTGATCCTTAAATCATTCATAACTAATTTAAGTCTCGGGGGTCTTGGTGTATACAACCATTAAAATATCTTTACCGTATGTCTTTAACATCGCTCCGTATCTGGTAAAACCATTTTTAGCAGCCGGAATCCGCGTCCCCTGCGTTGAAGGCATCAATGCCTCGGGGAAAAAGCCTCTTGAAAAAGCGGCGGGTCTTGATTCATCGCTCTCCACCTGACGTGGCGGCTCGCCGGTATCCTCCATTGGGTAGGATCGGTCGGTCTTCCTTGCCTCCCCCTCCATCCGGCGGGCGGCTTGGTGGGGTCGGCAATTCCTTGCTTTGATCCGGGCCTTTTCTTCTATAAAGATCATGGGCTTAGAAATTTCCTTGGAGCGTTGCTCAAGAAGATCAAACCCGAGCTATACCTCTGGGCGGCGATTCCGCCCGCCGGCGTCCTTTTCCTCCTGGTCCGGACCGACCTCTTTGGTGGCCGCGAGCTCGGCTCCCGGTAGGCGCTTCTGCAAAAACCATCATTGCGGGTCAAAAAGCCAAATAAGATACGGTGTGGGACCGGTCTTGGTCACGGGATGCAATTGGCGGGTAGTCCCCGTTGGGCCCAAAAGCATCATCAATGCGGCTGGTGATACACCCGTCGATTAGCTCCACCCGATGTCGGATCCTCGGAGGCGGACCGGGGATCCTTCCGGATCCTCGGGTTGTGGGCGGGACTCCATGTCCTCCGTCCGGCGTAGACCTGCGCCGAAGCGTAATATAAGGCAAACCCGAGGGGTGAACCCCGGGGTGTTCTTACCCATCCTCGGGATTGACCATGGAAAACCCACCAGGGGTTGGACAAAGAAGTCCTCCTTCTCCCCTTTCAGACGGACGGGATCCCAGGATCCCGGTGAACCGCCCCTTCTTGGCGTCTTAAAAATCGTCCTCCCCATTGAAATCCCACATGGGGTGGCCTCTGTATTCGGGTGCACCCCCTTGATGCTGCGTCGCCATGACTCCAATCATGGTCAACGGAATGAGCCATTAATCTTATCCGGCCCATCAAGTAATGGGCGCTCTTGTCTTCCTCCAAGCGGGGGCTCCATGGGGGCGCCAAAGGGGGGAGGGGCGTTCTTTAAAAAAGGGGCGGGCCCTCAAACCTCCCGGGAAGGGCGTCGAAAGGACCCTGGTGGGGGGGCAGGCCCTCTTCCCCAAAATTAAAAAGCTCCCCAAGGCGTCTTGGGGGGGTTTTCCCAAGAGGCGGAAGGGAGTAAATCCCTTTTTGAAACCACCCCCCCTTTTTGGGGCCCCCCCCCTGATAAATATGGCTGGGGGACCCAAAGGCGGGGAACAACCCTCCGTTTAGCTTTACTATCGTTTGCGAAATAAACACCTCCTCAATCCCGGCGATGGGCTGGGGCGTGAGGAAGAGCTTGCATCCATGGTGGAATGGATTTGGTCGGGCGCGATGGGTATCTGGGGAGGAAGATGGTGCGGTTTGGTCGGATCCCTGCCCTTTAATAGGCAGGCGACCCATTAGGGGTAAAATGTAAAGACTCCTGCCCGCATTCTGCGGCGTGTGGAAGAGGGCCATAATTTGGCGTAAAGCCAAGGAAACCCGATATTAGGTGGGGACACTATTGGCGGAACATGGAATTTGAAGGAGAACCCGCCTTACGCGCCCGAAGACTACAAGCATGGACTTATCGTCATTGAAGCCTGGTTAAAGACTCGAAGTCTGGACTGGGGTGTCGGGATAGCGGACTATCAATATCCGGGGACTCGGACTCGGCTCGTGTGGAAGTACTTTCCGCGTGGAACAAGCTTCGTCGAATATGTAGATCTCCTATCATTGTAACCGACTCATGTAACCCTAGCCTCTCCGGTGTCTATAAACCGGAGGGCCAATCCGTGGACACAACATTACATCTCCAATCATACCATAGGCTAGCTTCTGGGTTTAGCCTCCTTGATCTCGTGGTAGATCTACTCTTGCTACCCATATCATCAATATTAATCAAGCGGGGCGTGGGTATTACCTCCAT
>JAHHZJ010003355.1:0-22816 GCA_021437245.1 Aegilops speltoides
TGATTTGGCGAGATATGGGTATATCTACTTGATGAAACATAAATGCAGAAATAGTTGAAAGGTTCAAAAAATTTGAGTGAAGTGGAAAATCATCGTAACAAGAAAATAAAGTTTACTGCGATCGATCGTGGAGAGAATATTTGATTCTGAGTTTGGTCTTCATATAAAACAATGTGGATAGTTTCACAGATTCCGCCACCTAGAACACTACATTATGGTGTGTCGAACATTATGTCGTACTTTATAAGATATGCAATCTATGATGTCTCGGTTTACCACTATCGTTTTGGGGTTATGCATTAGAGACAGCTGCATTCACTTAAATAGGGCACCATCTAAATCCGTTGATCGACATCATATGAACTATGGTTTAGCGATGAAACCCTAAAAGAACATGGATTTCTTAAAGTTTGGAGGCTACGATGCTTATGTGAAAGAAGTTTCATCTACGATGAGCTCAAACCAAATCGGAGGAGTGGTACTTCGCATAGAATCCCAAAGGAAACTGTTGGGTACACAGCCTTCTATCACAGATCAGAAGGCGAAATATTCGAATTTACTTCAGAATGGATCCTTTCTAGAGAAGAGTTTCTCTCTCCCGAAAGTGAGTGGGAGGAAAGTAGAACTTGATGAGATATTTGCATCTACTCCCTTATTGGAAAGTAGTTCATCACGAGAGCGGTTCTGTGACAACTACACCAATTGGTGAGGAAGCTAATGATATTGATCATGAAACTTCAGATCAAGTTACTCAGAACCTCGTGGGTCTTCTGAGTAAGATCCGCACGGTGGTGTAGTAATCATGTTACGGAAGTCATGTTACTAGACCATGATGAACCTCACTGAACTATGAGGAAGCGATGATGAGCCAGATTCATGAAATGGATCGAGGCCATAAAATCTGAGATATGATCCATGTATGAGAACAAAGTATGGACTTTGATTGACTTGCTCGATGATCAGACAAGCCATGTTAAATGAATGGATCTTCAAGAGGAAGGCGGACAACGATAGTAGTGTTACTATCTACCAAGCTCGACTTGTTGCAAAGGTTTTCAACAAGTTCAAGGTGTTGAATCTGATGAGATTTTCTCACTTTCGTATCGATGCTAAGTCTATGCGAATCATGTTAGTAATTGCCACATTTTATGAAATCTGGCAAATGGATGTCAAAACTACATTCCTTAATGGATTTATTAAAAGAAGAGTTGTATATGAAGCAACGAGAAGGTTTTGTCAATCCTAAAGGTGCTAAATAAATGTGCAAGCTCAGTGATCCATCTATGGACTGGTGCAAGCATCTCGGAGTTGGAATATATGCTTTGATAAGTTGATCAAAGCATATAGTTTTATATGGACTTCGATGAAGCTTTGTATTTACAATAAAGTGAGTGGGAACACTACTGACCTTTACGATTAGTATATGTGAGTGACATATTGTTGATCGAAATGATGTAGAATTTTACACAAAGCATAAAGGAGTGTTTTAAAGGAGTTCTTTAAAGGGAAAAGACCTCGATAAAAGCTACTTACATATTGAGCATCAAGATCTATTGAGATAGATCAAGGCGGCGATAAGATTTTCAATGAGTACATACCTTGGCAAGATTTTGAAATAGTTCAAAATGGAGCAGTCAAGAAAGAGTTCTTGCATGTGTTGCAAAGGTATGAAATTGAGTAAGACTCAAATCCCGACCACAGAGAAAATAGAAAGAGAATGAAAAGTCATTCCCTATGCCTCGATCATAGGTTCTATAAAGTATGCTATGCTATGTATGCGGACCTATTGTATACCTTGCTCTGAATTTGTCAAGGGAGTACAATAGTGATCTAGGAAGTAGATCCTTTGGACATTGGTCAAAAATTATCCTTAGTGAAATAAGGATATGTTTCTCAATTACGAAGGTGATAAAAGGTTAAATTGTAAGGTTACGCCGATACAAGTTTTTAGCACTGATCGAGATGACTCTAAGTCTTAATCTGGATACATATTGAAAGTGGGAGCAATTAGCTAGAAGTAGCTCCGTGCGAGCATCATTGACATAGAATATTTGCAAAATACATACGGCTCTGAATATGGCGACCCACGTTGACTAAACTTCTCTCACAAGCAAAACATGATCACACCTTAGTACTCTTTGGATGTTAATCACATAGTGATGTGAACAAACCCTTTGAGTGTTGATCACATGATGATGTGAACTAAAGGTATTAATCATATCTGAGATATGAATATTGGTGTTAAATCACATGGCGATGTGAACTAGATTATTGACTCTAGTGCAAGTGGGAGGCTGAAGGAAATATGCCCTAGAGGCAATAATGAAGTTATTATTTATTTCCTCATATCATGATAAATGTTTATTATTCATGCGATAATTGTATTAGCGGAGGCATAATACATGTGTGAATACATAGACAAACATAATGTCACTAGTATGCCTCTACTTGACTAGCTCGTTTATCAAAGATGGTTATGTTTCCTAGCCATGGACAAAGAGTTGTCATTTGATTAAGCGGGATCACATCATTAGGAGAATGATGTGATTGACTTGACCCATTCCGTTAACAGCACTTGATCATTTAGTATGTTTATTGCTTTCTTCATGACTTATACATGTTCTGTAACTATGAGATTATGCAACTCCGTTTACGGAGGAACACTGGGCACTACCAAGCGTCACAACATAAGCTGGGTGATTATAAAGGAATACTACAGGTGTCTCAGAAGGTACATATTGAGTTGGCATAATTGAGATTAGGTTTTGTCACTCCGGTTGTCGGAGAGGTATCTCTGGGCCCTCTCGGTAATACTCATCACCTAAGCCTTGCAAGCATGTGACTAATAGGTTAGTTATGAGATGATGTATTCTGAGAATGAGTAAAGAGACTTGCCGATAACAAGATTGAACTAGGTATTGGATACAAGCGATCAAATCTCAGGCAAGTAATATATCGATGACAAAGGAACAGCGTATGTTGTTATGCGGTTTGACCGATAAAGATCTTAAGTAGAATATGTAGAGACCAATATGGGCATCCAGGTCCGCTATTGGTTATTGACCGAGAATAGTTCTAGGTCATGTCTACATAGTTCTTGAACCCGTAGGAGTCCGCATGCAAGGTTTAGATGGCGGTTATATTATGATTTTATGAGTTTTGATGTACGAAGGAGTTAGTCTGGATGAGATCGGGGACATGATGAGGAGTCTCGAAATGGTGGAGACATAAAGATCGATATATTGGACTATATTAGGAGTTCGGAAGGTTCAGTGATGGAATTTTGTCGAGATCTGGGAGAGTTACGGGAATTCGCCGGGGAGAAGTATTGGGCCTTATTGGACCTGCGGGGAAAGAGAGGGGCAGCCTAGGGAAGGCGCGCACCCCCATGGCCTAGTACGAGGTGGACTAGGGGAGGGGCACCACCTCCTTCCTTCCTTCTCTCTTCCCTTCCTTGTCTCCTACTCCTAATACATGGAAGGACCCCTAGTTGGACTAGGAAGGGAATCCTACTCCCGGTGGGAGTAGGACTCCCCATGGCGCGCCCTCTAGGGGCCGGCCTCCTCCTCCCTCCTCCCTTATATCTCAGGGGCAGGGGCACCCCATATACACACAAGTTGATCTACGGATCGTTCCTTAGCCGTGTCAGTGCCCCTTCCACCATATTCCACCTCGGTCATATCGTCGCGGAGTTTAGGCGAAGCCCTGGCTTGTAGAACATCATCATCGTCACCACACCGTCGTCTTGTGGAACTCATCTCGGAACTCGGCTGGATCGGAGGCGGAGATCGTCATCGAGCTGAGCGTGTGCTGAACTGGAGGCTCCGTGCGTTCGGTGCTTGGATCGGTCGGATCGTGAAGGCGTCGACTACATCAACGCGTTGTGATAGCGCTTACGCTTACGGTCTCACAGTGCGTGGACGCCACACTATCCCTCTCGTTGCTATATCATCACCATGATCTTGCGTGTGCGTGGAATTTTTTGAAATTACTCGTCCCCAATAAGTGCGACACCCGTGGAGATGTATAAGTTGTTCTTGAACCCATGGCGGCGTGTCGGAATTGGCGAGGGCGAGGCCTAAGCACGCATCATTGGATACTCAGGTAAATAGCTTAGAGTCGGGCGCTCTGTTTATCTTCTTTTCTAGAGTTCGCCTCGACCCATTACCCTTCACAGAAGTGGGTAGCACATTCGAGGCTGATAAGGTGTCGGCCCCCCTCCAGGCCTTGCTTGGAGCCGTCTTTGGTGAGAATGTTGGAGAGTGCGCCCATGGGCGGCAGCGATGGGGAAAATAGAGGAGCTATTATTTAGCCCAAAGGCGTCGAAGAGAATCACAAACCCTCCTTCGGGGGAGAAAGAGGACCGCCTCCGAAGATCCAGGAGGCCAAAGCCCTAAGCGTGGGAAGAGATCTTCACCGAGTCGGCGTCCGGAAGAATCCGGGCCTTTAATCATCGCCAAAGGATCAGCCCTCCAGCGAGCCGTGAGTGCGAATAGGGAGTTAATTAGTAAGAAATACCTTCACTTATGCTTCTTTGGGTAACGAAATATTTATCTTGCAGTTCGGATCTGCAGCCTTCTCGGATGAGTTCATCTTGAGGACCTTCTTAGGAGATGATGGAAAGCAACGCCCCGTTTGCCTTGCGCCGTCGGATAAAATGACCGAGCACTGAATTATAAATCACGGAGGTATCCCGAGTCGGAGGGCAGCCAGGATTCGGCACTTCGCTAGTATCTGGCGGGAGAAGCTGAAGAATCTGTTTGAGAGGCGTCCATCTCGAGAAGATCCTTTGCGTTGATCGTATGGTGATTGGAAGGATTTAAATCCGCGGCGGATTACGCCATGCCGCTATGAGTTTGCTAGCGGGGGTTTGAGTCTGCGAGAATGGCGCATCTATTTGTCTATGAACAGCCTTGCACATGAAAATCGCCCGTATAAAGTAGCCCAGAGACTCGGTAGGTTGTCAAAAAGCGACGGCGTGCGAGGATCGAAATCATAAGTAATGAATGCCGCCGTTCCTATGCGGTGTGGCGGATAGTCGAGGCTAGCCGGACTAGTGGGTTCTTGCGAGTTAAATCGGCACTTGGCGTGGCGGATCACGGACATCGCGCTTGTCATTTGGCGACTTGGCGAGTCGCAAGGTAAATGAAGTTCTCCGCGATCGCGTTTATTAAGAATTGAAGCCCTCCTCGATAAATTTTATGCTGTTATGCGAGGCCAGTTGCTGCTCTGGAGTGCCTTGGGCGAACTTACTCGAGCTAAGGAGCAAGCCTGAGCAGTGTGTGGGCCTGCGGCGGCCGAGGTTAAGCCAAAGAAATTGCGCTGCTGCCTAAGTAGGGAGGTGGCGAATTGGCCATGAAAGTTAAAAGATCTTGCCGACGCATGGAGGTTCTTGAAAAGGGCGCTTATCGAATGAGGAAGACCTAAAAGAAGGCCACTTGAAGCCAAGGATGCACGCTCGTGATCACGGGCCATGAAGGAGGAACTGCGCCGGTAGGAGATATCGTGGCTGGCAAGCCTTTTCTGCTGTCGTCGCCGATTTATGGATCAAAAGTATGCTCAATTTGGCGGTTGATTAGTCGGAGGATCCATTATATGGACTTAAGCAGTCAGTGCGGCTGATGTCGTTGAGCACTTCGAAGCGGAAGGATCACAAGGCGGAAGAGCTATATTGGTCTCAATTCCATAGTCCGGATCGCTCACTTTTGTTGTGAGACCGATTGGCGAATGGTCGAGCTGAATAGATTGTCCGGACTTGCCATGGCCCGACATCGTGGCCCATATGCGAGAGAAGGCCCAAGGCGACGAGCTACTTCAGCTTATTGCAGCAATTCCTTGGGCGGTGCCATATAAAGAGAGATAAGCGGTCGGCCTGCGCCGGTAGCGGATGGCTCTTGCGATGTGAAGGCACATTGTCAGGAGATGGATGCCATCGCTGTTGCCGCCGAGTTCGGATAAACCGGCTCCCGCCGAGAACATTATTCGGGAAGTTATGCGTGGCGCTCGTGTAATAAATCGCGATGCTCCGAAAAATGTCACGTTCAAATGAGCGTTTTAAGCTTGTAAAACAATGATTATGCTATAACTACTTTTTATACTTGTGTGTCCCAAGTAGTAAAACTTCTCTGTCTGACGTTTATGTATACATTTGTATAACTTGAAAGATTGCAGTCTTGACTTCAGCCCCCACACAAAGTGCGGGGTCTTAGCATAAAAAATAGCGTTTTCACATAATCAGATGTCTCGGTCCTGTTTAAGGAGGTGGTAGCGTAGCAAACAAAGCAATCCGGACTATAATGCTTTATCACTTTCACTTAGCGATGGAGTTCGAGGTGGGGCTACGATATAGCCCCCTTGGGGCACCGCACTTCTCAGGAGTTGAGGCGCGTGTGTGCACGACAAGAAATGGTCCCAAATCAAGCGGAAATTCTAAACATTCCGGTAGTCAATCAGTGGTTGACCAGGACTCTCGCTATATCATGACGAGTCAGTTTTCGGCTTTCTCTCTTTGAGGTGCTCGCCCAGCCGACTGGGAGCTGTCGCAGTAGTTCTCCTGGTGCAGCGTTAGCCGATGATCTGAGCGTAAGGCAGCAAAACACGGGCAGGCAGAGCCCAACATTTGACCAAAGACATGATTGGAGCTGATGCATATAATGCCTAACTTCGAGGGCTTGAACACTCCCTAAGGTGTTGGTCTTTTTATAATAATAGGCGAGAACAATGCCTAAGCCCTAGTGTCAGAATGCGGGCATGGTCTTACAGCGTGGCCGATGCCAAAATGTCGAGCTCCACTTTGGTTATAGGAAGAAACCAAGGGAGAATAACAACAAGAGCAGTGAAAAAAGGTTCGCGAGGTCTTAATCTGAAAAGAATCCTAACAACGGGTCCCTCTTGCGTGCTCGCTGGGTCTCTGTTGCGCCGTTATCTGGGCCAGATGCATACGTTGTTCATCTGAAAAAAGAAGGCGCTTAGTTTGAAAACATTTAAGTGTGAAAAATATGTGTAAAGAAGGAATATGAATAAGTAAAGCGGGATTTGTATGAAACACAGCGGTTGTTTGTGTCTTGCAGCCCCAGTGAAGAGGTATGCGGCTAGGGAGCCCTAACTTTCTTTGACCGGATAAATCTATCAGTCCGGGTCTTTAAGTGACCCTCGTCTTGAAATGGCGCCCAGCTTGGACGGGCATCTTGAGTGTAAGAGGCAGTATGTCTGGGTATGGCGTTAAAAGCGGACAAAAGCCTTCGTCCCAAGAGTGCTTGATATCCACTTTCAAATGGGGCGATGTGAAAAATTAATTTTTTGTCGAAAATTGTTGGTGATCGGACACGACTTCTAGTAATATGGAGCCTGTGCACTTGGCGTAAGGGCTGGCGTCACTCCTTTGAAGGAAGTGTGGCTGTGTGTCGAATTTTGGTAGGGTCTATCCCCATCCTACGGATTGTGTTTGAATCTGCAGGTTTAAGTCGCTGCCTCCGTCCATTGGGGCGTTTGTAAAATGTAGTCCGTCTATTATGGGATTCAATATCAGAAGTCCGTCCCATCTTTGAGCAACACAGAATAGTCCGGTGGTGAAGGTGATTGGTTTTGATATCCAATCTCTATGGTCTGTTTGGTTGGACATGGCGAAGCTCTTTTAGAAAGTGTCGCACTATTTTTCCGTATTATCACATAAAGTGAGGTTCTTGCTTTGACCCCTTGTGGGAAATTCTTTTGTTCTCGGTTGAGTGCTGCTGGTGGGGTTTATCGTCTTCGCAACTTGCGTCGAGCCCCTTGTGTTCGGCGTTTAGTCGGCGGACTGTTTAAAAACCCAACAATCCCGATGGGTATGGTTTGCGAGGCCTTAGAAGTCTTGTAATTTGACATATCAACCCAAAATCTTGTTTAAGTTGGACAGATCGTCATTTGTCATCCTTAAGAGGTGTTGTTTTGTTGTTTGGCATGGCGTTTGAATCCAGCGTTATTGCCGTGCTCTTTGGGCTTTTCTCTTTACTCCGCGCTGCTCTTTTCTCTTGCGCGATTTTCGTTCCATCCATTATCTCGGATGTACTTGGCTCGCTGGGTGCTGCATCTTGCTAGCCAGCTGTCCTCTCCGCCTGAAGCGGGTCATGAGGCTTGTTAGTGCGGACATTGTCCTCGGTTTCTCTTGACGAGGTGCACAGCAAGCCATTAAATCTCGGACATTGTGTTAAAGCTGCTAAGGCTTGGCGTTCGGACAATGGACTATTTGGTTCTTTTGGTAAAACCTGTTCCAGAACTTCCGTGACTCTACGGGCTATTGAGTTATATGACTTAAATCATACTGCATCAGGAGGACATAGGTCCTTGAAATTTGCTCCTAGCTTCCTCGAGCTCTTCCCAACTTCCACAGTATTTTTACGGGAGGCTTTTAAGCCAATGACGGGCTGGCCCTTTGAGCTTGAGGGTAGGTATTTTATGGCATGGAGATCATCTCCTCGGCCATGTGTATATGTAGTATGTAATCTTCTATCCGGACTCGAGTCTGTTGTTCCATCGTAGGCCTTTATGTTTATGGGTTTTAAATCCTCTTTGGGAATTCGTGGTCCAGCACCTCATCGATGAAACATAGTGGGTGTGCGGCGCCCCTGTATTTGGGTGTGCCACTATCTTCGGACACTTGACGTGTTGCCTTGCTTCCTGGGGCCTTCCTTTTTGGTCCGTAGATGGACCTGGCTGGGCCATCTGTCTTTCCAGGTTTATTAGTTGGTTTATGTGTGGCGCCGCTTTCAGAATTTGGCCTATCATCCGGCCGTCTATCCAACCAGGCAGCCTCTTTATTTTTTGATGGTGGAGGCTCTATGGCCTCCTCGTCGAGGCTCTGGTAGCAACTTGCGCCGGGTAGCTCTTTGGTGGTAGCCCTTCTGCGTATTTATCCGCGGTTTGAGCACTTTGCTCCATCTCATTTTAGTGTGTTTTCCGCTGTTACGAGCTTCGCTTTTCCTTCTTGAGGCTTCTTGCGAGTGTTAGCGAATCTTTTCGAAGGTTTTATTCTCGGTGGCGTGTCCGGCATGAGATCGTCCGGCTATCGTTTTCGTAGAACCTAGACTGATTATCGACTCGTCATGTTAGGACGGTTGCTTATCGCATATTTTTACGTCCACTTGTAGCCCTGCTGTATTCAGGCTCCTTGGGGCGTGGTTGTCATCGGCGGGGACTTAGAGCGGCATCTCGTCACCGTTTGGATGTTTATCGGCGAGTTTATCTTACGCATGACCCGTTGGTCCTCGTTATCGCTCTCCTTGGGGTATCCACCATGTATATGTCATATGGAGGTGGTCCTCCGTGCCTTATAGACTCTGCTTCTTGTTGCGTCTCGGCATAAATGCGTCTAGTGCATCGATGTCTTGGTCGTAATAGTCTAACATGTCGGTTAGATCATCGGCAGTGGCTATAAAGTGGGTGGTGGGTGGGCTCTTGAATTTCTTAATCGTCGTACCCCAACCATCTGGCCATAGTCCGGCCGGGACTCACAGCGATAACGAGAGATGCTTTAGCGAATTTAGGATGTCGCCAAGGGGCGAGTGTTGGAAAGATGTCATGCGGCGGTGAATTCCATAACGGCGCCCAATCAAAGTGATTGGTAGGTGGCGGGAAGTTCGGAATCGGCAGGAGTCGGAACCTCGCAATCACGAGTTTAGCGAGGCGCGGATTAGTGTTCGGCTCCATCGCGTGGATGTTGAAGCCCCGAGCGGCGTCTATCCACCAACCCTCGATCTGGCGTCGGCTCCGGACTAATGGCGAAGCGGATTCGTGTCACGGCCACCAAGGCACTATTAAGCGGCGAGCTAGATCATGCCATCGTATAACGGTCGCTGCAGCGCTTCGAGCTTGCTTCGAGTCCGTCGAAGATCAAGTCTCCACAGACGTCGGCCGTGAAGTTTAAACTTCGAATCGACTGGTGACGAGGCGTAGCTTCGATCTGCTCCGGATGGCCAGCGAATTAGCCCATGATGCGAAACGCCCGAATCTGAAGATCTGTCCGGGGAAAAAGTCTCACGGGACAGCGTTATTGGTTGGAGAATGCCATTGGGCCTATCGGTGGCAGCAGAGGAACTCTCAATGAAAGCACCAATGTCGGTGTCAAAACGGCGGATCTCGGGTAGGGGTCCCGAACTATCGTCTAAGCGGATGGTAGCGAGGAGGCGAGGACACGATGTTTTACCCGAGTTGGGGCCCTCTTGATGGAGGTAAAACCCTACGTCCTGCTTGATTAATATTGATGACATGGGTAGTACAAGAGTGGATCTACCACGAGATCAAGGAGGCTAAACCCTAGAAAGCTAGCCTATGGTATGATTGTTGTAATGTATGTTGTCCCTCACGGACTAAAGCCCTCGGTTTATATAGACAGGAGGAGGCTAGGGTTACCTGAGTCGGTTACAATGGTAGGAGATCTACATATCCGTATTGCCAAGCTTGCCTTCCACGCCATGAAAGTCCCATCCGGACACGGGATGGAGTCTTCAATCTTGTATCTTAGTAGTCTTGGAGTCCGTGAGGCGATGATAGTCCATTGTCAGGACACCCCTAGTCGAGACTCCTCGGAAAGAAAGGAACTTCAAGTAGAATGACAAGCAAGTTGTCACTCCGTGAAAAAGCCCAAAAGCTGGACCAAAGCCTGGCCCAGGCTTGCTTACTCTGCAAACTAAATGGTCCTTTGGGCGGAAATTGTGGGACCCGATCCAATGCCACACCGATCTAGCATGTAACACCTCATATCACTTTGTGGCCTCACATACGGTATCCCCACAGTGTCGCCTTAATAGGCCCAAGACTGTTTGCGCCTTTTGGCTCGCGTATATGATGGTGTCGCTAGCATCTATATGACAAGGAACCCGGGCTGACATGGCTAGTCCTAAACCCAAAGTGGCACTAACTTACGAGGATAGGCATACATGACCCAACAATGAGCGATGTCGGTCATCGTGAGTGAATCCGGGCTGTAGCAAGCTGGGCTAGCGGGACTCGATAAACCGGGCTATAGTGGAGCTAACGGGACTCCGTTAAACACAGCGTGACATTTCCCGAAGGATAGACACGAGGAGCGAAGAAGGACACATGCCAGCCACCCTAAGTGTTCAGGGGCAGTAGCAAGGTACCAAGGCTCGGTGGAAGCACTAGGGAGACATTTCCGGTAAGAGAGGCTACAAGGATAAACAACTAGATAGTCAGATCCCACATACCAAGCATTTCAAAAACATACACACAATATGCTCGATATGTGCAAATACAACATGGCATCACAACATGACTCTACAACTCAAGTATTTTATTGAATAGGCTCCAAGGAGCGAGATATTACAAACATGGGTCTCTCGACCCAGCATTCAGATCATACAAGTCAAAGCACATGCGGAAGCTTAACAAGTCTGAGTATAGACATCTACAAATGAAAAAAAGGTGAAAACGACTATCTACCAGATCCTGCCGAGGGCACAAGATCATAGCTGAGGTAACAAGCTAAGCGTCGAAGTCCACGAGGAACTACTAATGAGAATGAAGTCTCTCTGCAAAAACATAAATTAAGCAAACGTGAGTACAAATGTACCCAGCAAGACTTACATCAGAACTAACTACATATGCATCATTGTCAACAAAGAGGGTGGTGGGGTTTAACTGCAGCAAGCCAACTTTGACTCGGTGGCTATCTGAACTACATTGCAAGTAACTCTTTTGAGGTGGCGCTGCACAGTCCACATATTCACCATATCAATACACCACTATGGATCCGCTCCGTCTTCCTATAGAAACGCCATCCATAGCACTCACGCTTATCTTGCGTCTTTTAGAGTATCCACTTTCCCTTGTCTATGGCTGTACATGCGACCCGAAGTCCTTTACTGCGGACACGGCTATTCGAATAGATAATGTTAACCCTGAGAGGTGTACTTCTTCACACATGCTCTGCCACTTACGCCATGTACACATCATGTATCTCGGCAACCTTCAGCGGAAGCTTTGGCGAGGAGTGTCGGCCGACTTGTTGAACACACAAGACTCTAGCCCAGTTTGTGCCTATTAGGGTTCCATCCATAAGAGAATCCGGCGAGTGTCGCTCACGGCCCCCAAGCGATGTGTCGAGGTTCTGAGCCCACCATCCAGGTGCCACTCGGTACACCGGGCCACATGTGCCTAGTGCATCCCAAGCCCACCGTCAGGGTGCCACTTGGTAGAAAAATAGCACTATCTACAAACACGAGAAACTAGTTGCGACTCTGGGCCAGAAGATCAAGTTGGTTAATAAGTCGAGAGAATTGGGTTAGGAACCCAATGTGTGGTGGTAACTGTTCATGGATCACAAACCAGAACTTCAGGTTCGAGGGCGGGCTGCAATGAGACAACCCACCATGTACTCCTACTTGGCCTCTCACGCTACCTTTACCAAATCATGTTCACACTTAGCTCTCAGCGGTATGACATGTTGACCACATTCCTAATTCATCCTAATGAATCAGACTGACTCAACTCTAAGCGATGGCAGGCATGACAAACAAGCATGAATGAGTAGGCACATCGGGCTCAAACAACTCCTACTCATGCTAGTGGGTTTTATCTATTTCTTGTGGCAATGACAGGTCATGCAGATGATAAAGGGTTCAACTACATAACAAATAGCAGTTGAATCGTTGTTGTCCTAATGCAGTAAAGAGAAGCGGGAGGCGATAGAGTTTTGCTTGCACAGCGCCGAAGATGATATAGCTCTTCATCGGTGTCGCCGAACTCCTCGTCGAAACCACGTCTATCGAGAGGGACAACTACCAACAACGGAGAGGAAGCACAATCAATGCAATGCACAATATGATGCATGATCATGACATGGCAAAATAGGAGTGTGTTGGGCTAATGCAACTAAAACCAGATGGGTTTGAGTCATTTGAACCAGCAGTTCAACCCCAAACTCATCTTATGAATTTAAATAGTGCTTATCATATTTTACACTAAACAGCAAGGTTAAGTTGTTTAAACATGCATGAAACCAGTACAGATGGATAGATTGGATTTTTGCGATCATTTTTCATATATAATTTATTTCATTACGAGCTATAGATTATTTTCTATGATTTATTGAAGTTTAATCCTTTTTGGATTTTCTAAGTAATTGGAATTAAACTAACTCGAGAAAAGGATTTCTTTGTGTCATCACGGCGTCGGCATGATGTCAGCAGTAAGCAGCCAATCGAGTCAAACTGACCAGTGGGTCCAGCGTGTCGATCATAAGTCTAACTAATTAATAGTTAGTCCTAACTCTAACTTAATTAGCGGGCGGGTCCTACTTGTCATAGACCGGAAGTCAAGCGGTAGTCAAACCCGATCGGTGGGGTCAAATCCACCGGTGATGTGGCGCTTGGCCGAGGCTAGAGCGGCTGGATTGCACCTCCAGCGACCAAACCAGCGACGGAGGCCATCTGCGTGGCGAGCTCGGGCGGCTCGACTAGTGCCATCGGTTTCTTTGGAGGTGGCCTCGAACAAGCGGCGTCCGTATCCTTGGCGGTGAGTCAGGCGAGGTTGGGAATGGTCTTTGTAAACTGCAGCGGTACGGCTGGGTGCTTCTGCCTCCTAGTGATGTCTTGAAACACGGTGGCCTTCGGTTTTGAGCTTACGTGCATGGCCACAGCGGTGACATGGCAGCGGGCAAACTCTCGCCCGTGATGATAGCAGGGTTCTGAACAGCTCGGCGGCGTGGGGAGAAAGGAAGGGAGCTCCGGCGAGAGTGCCGGTGTATGGAGAGCTCGGGGAAGGGCTGGTGATGGCGGGGATGTTGCGGCGATCTCGGCGTCAGGAGGAAGAGAGCTCGGGTCATCATCATAAAGCTCTGGCGGCGCTGTCTTGAGTCGAGAGGATCTGCGGGGGTCGGAAGCTCTTGGCATAGCTGGATGGGCGTGGGGATGTCGGTGTGTGCAATGATGACAGTGTGGCAGTGTGACGCTGAAGGTGTGGCGGCTCCGTTCGGGTCAGAGTCGGGCGGAGGAAAGCGAGGAGGAAGGGATGAGCATGGGAGGGAGTCGAGAGAGGCTGAGGGGTGCGTGGCATGTCGTGGCGCGTCGGGGAGGCAGCAAGTAGGGAGGAGGTGGCGTTGCGTGCGTCTTGGCGCCGTGAGCTGCGCCCTGTCCTATTGTCGAGGAGCAAGACAACGAGGAGGAGGCTGGAGTGCTGGGCTGTGCTACTGATCTTTGAGCCAAGGTTAGTGACAGTCTTGTCTCTCTCTCTCTTATTCTATTTTGTTTTTGTTTTCTATTTATGCAAATTTGTTTTTAATTTGGTTTTCAAACCAAATCACTTTTAAAAATTCGGAAATAGTTAGGGCACTAAGCTGAATTACTCTAGAGACCCTCAACTAATTCCAAAATTATTGGAACATTTAAAAATCTTTATAGTATTTAAATGCCCCAATTCAAGTACAATATGAGTTAATTCAAAAATCCAGAATGGCCTAGAAATATGTGCATCATTTTTGGCAGAGGTTATCACCTTTACCATAAATCATGGACATTTTAGGAGAGGCATTTGAGGTTCGATGAAAAAGATTTTATTCTACGTAGTTGAATTCATTAGCTACTAGGGTTTATCAGTCCCCATTTCAAGTTTCTTTCAAATTTAAACATGATGCTAGAACCAAGCTAGACCAAGTGAAAAGTAAAGCTAGGGATGTGACAACTCACCCCCACTAACAAGAATCTCGTCCTAAGATTCAAGACGTGAGGCAAGAAGACAAAGTGGACACTAAGTATCACAAACTTCATGATCAAGCTGTCTTCTCGAGGTTGTTGATTGTTGACTCAAACTGATCTTGGCGTCTTGCTTTGAGATCTTCATCCAACACGAGGAGAAAAAAATGAAAAAACTCTACATGGATGGATCAACTTAATGATCACAAGATCAACTCACGGAATGAGGCGTAGAAACATCTCTTGAGCTGAGAGACAAAAGGCACATCGAGAAGAGACGGAAGAAACAAAGTGACAAGGGTTTCAAAGTAGCGAGGAATATATGCCATGATTTGAGCAGGGCACCTTGGAAGGGTGGCTCATAGAACTATTCCCTTAAGTGGCAAAAAGAATTATGTTTGATACATAGATCATTGAAACTCTTTATACCGACCTAAGGCAATTCTTGAGCGATCGTTTGGAGGGTTAGGTAGAATGGAATACTGGATTAGAATGGATGATGTGGATTACCTTTTTTAATACAACGAAGGGATGATTTTAGTAATTGGGGAAGAAAGCAGTGATGAGGATGAGTCTACTATTTGAAAATTTATAGCATAAGCGAGGAAGCTGAGAGCAATCCCAATTAGTGCGGTGATAACACCTAAGCTTGTCGTGCTCTCAAGAACTTGAGAATTTCCATATTCATCAAGGTTTTACCAATATCCGTGACAAGGATCCTGGCAACACAACATAATATCATGATGAATAGTGATGGATGATGCAGATGGAAAGGAAGACACTTTCTCAGGTTTCACCCTAGGAATGCCAAGGAAACAAAATATGGATGATCGACCGAGAGACATTTAGCACTCCGCTTCTAATGTTCTCCTTGATGTGCTAGCGTAACCCATTTGTAGATATGGTGTGATATCTAGAACATCAAGTAGAAGGTCGGACTTCGGAAGACAAAGGATTTATAAGGAAAACTTCTAGAAAAAGTCACAAGAAATCCTTATAGAAGATGGGAAAATTGCTCATTCAAGATACTACAATAATAGACTTCCGGCTAGGTGTGTCGGTAAAACATCAACCTTGCGGAGCACTGCATCACAAATCTTGGAAAAGTACCAACCATCACATCACTGAGATTGAGATCTGGTTGGTGACGATATATTCGAACAATATATGCGGAAAGAAAGTTTGCAACACAAATCGGCGAGATAGCGTTCGAGATTCTCGAGGAATGAACTACGGTAGCAAGCTCCAAAACATGAGCTGGTTTTGTTACACACATGTGAGCATCTTTGTCCTAGGCAGAACATGACCACATAGTAGTCTTACAATAAAACACTACCGAGTTCCGGTGGGGAATCATCATTGAGGATATCAAAGTCCTTGCATAAGGTATACTCTTAAGAAGGAACTTCTTCTCCTTGAACAAGTCAATCAGTGGCTTGGTGTGCTAGGGATACATATAGAATGAAGATGATCAGTTTATCAGACCACAGAATACTTCACACATGTGTGACTAACTTGGGATGATTCCAAGGAAGCAACATTGACTTTCTTGAATTCACAGCGGCAACTTGCATCAGATGCACATGAATTAAAGGGAGTCACTTCTTTCATCCAAACATATGCTTCATGAACGAAACATGAAGACATTGCGTATAAAGTTTCCAACACTAGCTTAATGTTCGACACGAATCATGGAGGAGATAAGGATGTTGTTGATGGGCTCAACAACAATTCATCCAGGTTTCCATATAATTGGAGTTCCACAATTATGTGAACAAGGTGATAGTATTGGTCAGACCCAAAACATATAATGGTGTATGCTCGAGGGATCAACCACGAGTAGAAACAACATTTCAAATATCGCTGGTTACGATTTTGTTTGATGATAGCCCATACTCAAATCAAAGATTGGATAAGATGGTAGATCCATTAAGCGATCACGAGGTCGATAGATGAAGATACCATCTTTCTTCAACACACATAAAGATATCCCTAAAATGAACTAAGTTAGGCAAGCTTTTATCTTCCAACTCTCCAAGTTCTTTGTTCAGCAACCAACTAGTTCAGGGGTATCAACACATTCTTGGAGAAGGGGTGGTTTATAAGAAAACCAACTTGATCCACGAGTTCAACATAACGATCGAGGATAACACTGGTAACTCTTGAGAAGATATTCGGAAAATCACGAACCACGGTATGTTACTAAGGTCGAGAACAATCTTGCTTTTCAGGTCAAGATGATATGAGCAAATAAGCAAGGAGTTGAATAATATTAACTCATTGATCGAAGAGTGCACGAAATAAGGACTAGGTAGTACAATCTATCTTAGAATGATGATTCAATAACCAACACACTAAGAATGAGATTATTGTCCATTAACTACCAAAGCAGCGGGGTTCTTTGGCGATAATGTATTCACACATCACGATTCACTTGTTGGCATTCCGGTTCCAATAACAGGGACCGAGGAATTAACAATGATGGCAAGAAGTATCACTACATCAAGAATTCACAAGAGATGGTGCAATTCTCATGACAATCCCGACATAAAGAGGTAACACTCCCGGTGGAGACGAACAAAAAGCTGGATTAGCATTTGATCGTGAAACACAACTGCTGACCGAATCACGGATATGGATGAGGTCTTTGGAGTTGTTTCTCCTAGTCATTCGAGAATACAATAGCTTACGGACCACAAGAGTAATGGCATCGATAACACGGGTGCACGACTACTCGACTATCAATTGATAGGCGAGGTGAGAATACCACTAAGAGGACAACTCAAAGGAACATACGATTTTACGAGTTGTGGATGCATGGACTAGCATGTCGAGCAGGTTCAACATATTTCTTACGGATAACCCATGCAGAAAGGTTGAGCTGGCGAGTCACCAATATAGAAAGAAGAACTCATCAAGAGCACTCTAGTGGTGATCTTTTGGTTCAAGAACCTGCTATAAGCAGTTCATGGTATTTGGAAGAAGGATATACCACGAATCTCGAGGACTAACACAAAGGTTACTAATAACCTAAGGGAGCTAGCAATTACTATCAACATGAAGTAAGTAGGGTGAATCTGGGTTCAAAACCCAGTGGAATACCTACATACTAAGTGGCATCACAGGGCTGCTTTAGAGAATGATGACCAGAATCATCACCTAGGAACACAAAGCATGGCTAAATTACTAGGTGATACTCTAGAAACCTAAGGTCATAATAATAGCTCCAACATATATGTGAGACAGAGTACCTCAGCCACCGATTAGTGTGGTTAATCGGCACAAGGACATTGAAAACAGAGGAAGAGGATTTGCAAATGCATCAGATTGTTTAGAAACACAGAATGACTAGACTGACATAGCGGTTGTAAATGCTCGAAAAGGATTTGAGACATGCTACAAGAATGGTGGCATAACCACTTTCGAAGCACAATATCAAGGTTTTGAGATCAGCAGTTAACATCTGAAATAGTAGGAATTGAGCGAGGCTTGAATTCAACAATCTTACAAGTCTGAGTAGTAACATGTGATCTGATAGAAGAGGAGAAAGCCTAGTTCCTTAACCCGTATGGGAGATCTGATGACTTCGGATCGAGAGGGCATAAGGTAAAGGAGTAAAAAGAGCCTTACGTTCCATCCCACAATCAATTCCCTTATATAACTAAAGCATTTCTAGACTCAACTTGACCAGGTTGGCTTGGTAATCCTCTGAGCGATCGACTCGTCGATACCAAAGCTGTCAGGACCCCGATCCAATGCCACACCGATCTAGCATGTAACAGCTCATATCACTTTGCGGCCTCACGCATGGTATCCCCACAGGTGTCGCCTTACCAGGCCCGGGACCATTTGCGCCTTTTGGCTCACGTATATGATGGTGTTGCTAGCATCCATATGACAAGGAACCCGGGCTGACATGGCTAGTCGTAAACCCAAAGTGGCACTAACTACGAGGACGGGCATACATGACCCGACAACGAACATGTCGGTCATCGGCGAGAATCCGGACTGTAACAGCTGGGCTAGCGGACTCCGATAAGCCGGCTGTAGCAGGCTAACAGGACTCGGTAAACACGCGTGACATTTCCACGAAGGACGGACACATGAGCGAAGAAGGACACATCTTAGGCAACCCTAAGTGTTAAAGGCGGTAGCAAGCTACCAAGGCTCGGTGGAAGCACTAATAGGAGACATTTCCGGTAGAGAGGCTACCAAGGATAAACAACTAGATAGTCGGATGCCACACATACCAAGCATTTCAAAACACACACACAATATGCTCGATATGTGCAAATACAACATAGCATCACAACATGACTCTACAACTCAAGTATTTTATTCAATAGGCTCGAGGGCGAGATATTACAAACATGGGTCTCTCGACCGAGCATTGAAACATACAAGTCAAAGCACATGCGGAAGCTTAACATGTCAGTCTGAGACATCTACAAATGAAAAAAGGCTGAGAAGCGACTATCTACTAGATCCTACAGGGCACAAGATCGTAGCTGAGGTAACAAGCTAAACGTCGAAGTCCATGAGGAACTACTAATGAGACTGAAGTCTCTCTGCAAAAACGTAAATTAAGCAAACGTGAGTACAAATGTACCCAGCAAGACTTACATCAGAACTAACTACATATGCATCATTGTCAACAAAGAGGGATGGTGGGGTTTAAGCTGCGGTATGTATGCTTTGACTCGGTGGCTATCTGAACTCATTAAAGTAACTCTTTTGAGGTGGGCGCTACGAGTCCACATATTCACCATATCAATACACTACTATGGATCCGCTCCGTCTTCCTATGAAGCATAATCCATAGCACTCACGCTTATCTTGCGCATTTTAGAGTATCCACTTTCACTTGTCTATAAGCTATGCAGGTGACCGAAGTCCTTTACATGGACACGGCTATTGAATAGATAATGTTAACCTTGCGAGTGTACTTCTTCACACTGCGCTATCGCCACTTACCGCCATGTACCGCGTCATGTATCTCGGCAACCTTCAAGCGGAAGCTTTGGCGAGGTGTCGGCCGACACGACTAACCACACAAGACTCTAGCCGGGTTTATATCGCCTATTCGGGTTCCATCCATGAGGAGATCGGTCGGAGTGTAACTCACGGACCCAAATGATGTGTGTAGGGTTCGAGCCCACCATCCGGGTGCCACTCGGTACACCGAGCCACGTGTGCCTAGTGCATCCCCAAGCCCACCTGCAGGGTGCCACTTAGTAGAAAAAATAGCACTACCTACAAACACGAAACTAGTTGCGACTCTGGGCGAGAGATCAAGTTGGTTAATAAGTCGAGAGGGTGAGTTGCGGGACCCAATGTGTGGTAATGGCTGTTCATGGATCACAAACCACGAGAACTTCGGTTCACGAGGGCGGCTCCAATGAGACAACCCTGTATGTACTCCTACATGGCCTCTCACCGCTACCTTTACCAAATCATGTTCACACTTAGCTCTCACAGCGATGGGACATGTTCACCACATTCCAATTCATCCCGATGAATGGACACTGACTCAACTCTAAGCGATGGCGAGGCATGACAAACAAGCATGAATGAGTAGGCACATCAAGGCTCAAACAACTCCTACTCATGCTAGTGGGTTTCATCTATTCTTTGTGGCAATGAAATGTCATGCAGGAGGATAAAGGGTTCAACTACCGCAGCAAGTAATAGTTGAATCGTTGTTGTCCTAATGCGATAAAAGAGAAGCGGGAGGCGAGAGAGTGGGATTATGTCGGAATGAACAAGGGGTTTTGCTTGCACAACACGTCTATCGAGAGGAACAACTACAAGCAGCGAAGAAGGAAGCACAATCAATGCAATGAACAATATGATGCATGATCATGACATGCCAAAATGAGTATGTTGGGCTAATGCAACTAAAGCGGATGGGTTTGAGTCATTTGAACCAATGGTTCAACTCAAACTCATCTTATGAATTTAAATAGTGCTTATCATGTTTTGCACTAACCAGAAAGGTTAAGTTTTTAAACATGCATGAAACCGAATACAGATGGATAGATTGGATTTTTCTGATGATTTTTCATATATAACTTATTTCATTACGAGCTATAGATTATTTTCTATGATTTATTGAAGTTTAACCCTTTTTGGATTTTCTAAATAATTGGAATTAAACTAACTCCAAAAAGGATTTACTAGCGTCGACATGGCGTCAAGAGTCAACCCAGGCCAATCTAGGTCAAATTGGTAGGTGGGTCTCGCGTGTCGATCATTAGTCTAACTAATTACTAGTTAGTCCTAACCCTTACTTAATTAGTAGGCGGGTCCTACTTGTCATAGACCAGGGTGGGTCAAGCTGGTGGTCGAACCCGGTCGGTGGGGTCAAATCACCCGTGATGTGGCCTTGGCCGAGGCGAGATCTTGGCGGAGGCTGAGAGATTGCCTCCTCGAAGACCAAACCAGCAGAGAGGCCATCTCGTGGCGAGGAGGCTCGGCCGCATCGACTAATGCCATCGGTTTCGCGGGAGGTGGCACTGGAACAAGGCGGTGTCCACTCCTTGCGGCCGAGTTGAGGCGAGGTTGGGAATGGTGCTATAGGGCGCAGCGGGGTGAGCGGCTGGGTGCTCTGACCTCCTAGTGATGTCTGAAACGCGGTGATGCGCTCGGTTCGAGCTTCTGCGTGGCCACAGCAGCGGCGACATGGCGGTGGAGCCAAGCTCTCGGCCGTGATGGCAGCGGGGTTAGGGAGCAGCTCGGCGACATGGCTGGGGAGAAGGAAGAGGAGCTCACGGTGGTGTCAGCCGGTGGCCTCGAGCTTCGGGGAAGGGCTGAAGTGATGGAAGGAGGTCGCCGGCAATCTCGGCGTCCAGAGGCGGAAGAAAGAGCTGGAATCGTCGTCATAAAAGCTCTGGCGGCGCTGTCTTGGTCTGAGAGGATGTAGAATTCGGCGGAGCTCTTGGCATAGCTGTATGGGCGTGGGGAGGTCGGTGGCTTGCGGTGAATGGCGATGGTGGCGGCGGCTCCGTTCGGGTCGAGAGCGGAGGCGGAGCGAGAAGCGAGGAGGAGGGGATGAGCGCAGGAGGGAGTCGTGAGAGGCTGAGGTCGCGTGGCATCCATGGCGTCGTCGAGGAGGCAGGCGAGGCGGGGAGGTGGCGTTGCGCGTGCGTGCGTGCAGCGGGCTGCGCCCACATCTCTTGTCTGAGGAGGAAAGCCAGCGGAGGTCTTTGGTGGGCTGGGCGTGGCTCTGATCTTTGGGCCAAGGTAAGTGACCAGTCTTGTCTCTCTCTCTCTCTCTCTCTCTCTCTCTATTCTATTTTTTTGTTTCACATTTTCTATTTATGCAAATTTGTTTTAATTTGGTTTTCAAACCAAATCACTTTTAAAAATTCTGGAAATAGTTATGGGCACTAAATGAATTACTCCAGAGACCCTCAACTAATTCCAAAAATTTTGGAACATCTAAAAATCTTTATAGTATTTAAATGCCCCAATTCAAATACAATATGAGTTAATTCAAAATTCCAGAATGGCCTAGAAATATGTGCATCATTTTGGCAAAGGTTTTCACCTTTACCGAAATCATGAACATTTTCACAGAACATTTGGGTCCATGAAAAAAGATTTTATTCTAACCTAGTTGAATTCATTAGCTGCTAGGGTTTATCAGTCCCCATTTCAAGTTTCTTTCAAATTTAAACATGGCGCTAGAACCAAGCTAGACCAAGTGCAAAGTAAAGCTAGGGATGTGGCAAAATGCCACGAGTATTTGGTGGATGAAAAGGATGGCAAAGTGAACAAGGGTATATTTGATATCTGAGTTAATGATGTGTACCATACTAGTGTTTATAGTAGCCCCTAGTATTTGATACTTGTTAGGTTGCTAAGATTAGTAACTTCGAAAGCAGGAGTTACAGAATAAGCAGAGACTAGTTGAAGGGAAGTGTCGATGAGTGTTGGAAGTAGTTCCAAGATTGATATGATCATCATGACACACTCTCTATACTTTCGGGATTAGTGTTAAACCTAAATAAATGTTATTTGGCATTTCGTTGACCATGAATATGATTTGATCATGTTTATTGCAATACTGATTATTCATTTAAAGTCGAGAGAATAATTGTTGTTACATTTACATGAATAAAACCTTCAAT